>WBMZ01016994.1:0-22112 GCA_013400975.1 Atrichornis clamosus | reverse complement strand
GGCCGCGGGGGGCAGCCCGGGGCGGCCGCGGCTGCCGCCGCCCGACGAGCTCTTCCGTCGAGTGTCGCAGCCGCCCGCCTTCCTCTACAACCCGCTCAACAAGGAGATCGACTGGGAGAGCCGCGTCCTGCGGGCGCCCGAGGAGGTGCGGGGGGCGCGGGGGGGAGCCGAGGCGCCGCCGGGGCCGCCCCGGGCCCGTGACCCGGTGTGACGGGCGCTCTGCTCTCTCCCGCAGCCCCCCAGGGAGTTCAAGGTGTGGAGGAGCAACGCCGTGCCCCCGCCGGAGACCTACAGCCCGCCCGAGAAGCCGCCGCCGCCGGCCCCCGCCCTCGACATGGCCATAAAGTGGTCCAACATCTACGAGGACAATGGCGACGACGCGCCCCGACAGGCCGGCAAAGCCAAGTTTCTGCCAGACGAGGAGCAGGAGCCCCTGGAATCGGGTGAGGCCCTGGCGTGAGGCGGCTGTGCTTTGCACGGGCTCTGTGTGTTTCCAGAGCCGAGCTAGGCGGGCGGGCGGGTCCCGTGAGGGTTCTGTGCCCGGAGCCCTCCCTGAGCTCGGAGGAAGCTCTGCTGGCCTCTCCTGCATCCACTGCTGCCCAAGGGGAGAGCGATCTGGCTGCAGGGATGGTTGGACTGCAGTGCCGGTCTTTTGGCTTTCCTAGAATCAGCACAGACCCTCGAGCAGTCTCTCTGCTCCTCTTCCATTGTCATTAGCGCGGAAGGATTAGAGTCTGTAGAACTGTAGTTCTGTGAAGCTAACAGGTTCAGTCAGGCATTGTGCTGTTAAAACGGGAGGTGGTATGAGAACTTAAAGGTGCTGCTGTGTTGACCTTCGTTGTAGATATAAGTCAGATTATTTTTATAATGTTTGCAGAACTTGGGGTCCAAGAGAGGAATTAAATAGGATGTCCATGGGACAGATTACTGAAGAAAATATTTACTATCCCCTTCACATTTAATCATGGTACAAGCTGTAGTAGTAATTTAGGAAGTAAATAAATATTTAACAGGTGGGAGGGATTTTTTTTTAAATTACTATAGAAAGAGAATAGCCAGTAACAACCAAGAAAACAAAATCAGAAGAAGAAATTTTAGGCTTTCAGAACACATAATCATGTTTTAGTTCACCAGTAAAGTTGTCAACAAACCTTTTCCAAAGGAAGGATTTTTTTTTCTGTCTTGCTCGTTTTTTTGGGTCTGGGTGTTCTTTCCCAGTGGCTGTCTTTATGTCTTGCTCCGTGGGTTCTGTATGCTTCCTCACTCTATGCATTTCTCTTAGTTAGCTTTCATCCAAAGTAAGAAGATAAAAGGTTAATTGACCTTGACATTATTTTCTGCTTCTAAAATGTCATTTTTTAGCTTTTTTCTTAGCTAGTCAGATAATAATTTTTTTCTAGAACAGGTACTGTACAGTAGCATAAAGCCTCTTCTTAGTTATCTGCAGTGGTTTGTGGTAGTAATAACAAGTAACCATTCCTGTTCTGTCCACATATTGTCTGCATTCTAAAAATGAGGATGTTGTCAGTTAATACCACTGTGTCTATTTTCCAGGCATCTCAGATGTGGTTAAGTCAGTTGTTCTGAGATAAGGATGGTGTTTAAGACAAAATACTGCCTTTGCTGACTTTGATTAACTCTGTCTTTTATTTAAAGATGGTGAAAAAGATGATGAACCAGCTTCTGCTAAGAAACGTAAAGTAGACTCTGGAGATCAGGCGAAGAAAAAGAAGAAGAAGGTATAAGCAGGGTGTGTTGGATTTAGACATAATGAGAATTTCAAGGAACTTGGATTCCTCTGCTGGAATGGGAAACAAATACATTTGAATTTCTCTCTCCTGTTGGGTAGGGAATTTTATTTCTATAGTATGCTTGCCTTTTGGAAAGCACAGAATTAAACGGACAGTGTTGTGGTAGAACTTGTTTACTGAACAAAATTCAAACCTGTTTATTTAAAAGAAGGATTTAGAAGAGGGATCCATTGTGGTGGATACTTATGCTCATGCAGGTTACAGGGCTTCATAGTATTTTGTTTATCAAGAAACCTGGTAACATGAGTTTATCTGGACTGACTTTTCCATTGTGTCAAAACCTTTTATAAAGGAGTGTATACTAAAGATTTTTTAGGTGCTGTTCTGTGATATGATTGAATAATGTTGTTTTTAAATGTATGTATAGATGACAAATAGGTCACTGGAATAAAACTACATTTGAAAACATATTCAGCATAAATATTGCATTGCATGCTTGGTGAATAGGAGGGATGAATTCTGTACTATATGCCATTCAGTGATGTATGACTTAGCAGATTCCTCAGGGGTTTTTTGTTTAAATAAATACACACCAACAGACTGAAAAAAATGGACCTAATAATGAAGTTTAGTGTTTTATAATTATTTTTGATGTTACAGGATCTTCATCAGTGAAACATGAGACTAACTGATGCAGGGAGAATTGAAGCATGTAATGTATTCTTCCTGAAATAGAAAATAGAATCTTTTTTGTGGACAAAAATTATGACAAAGCTGTGATGGAGTCTTTGCTGCCAAATTGTATTTATTTCAGTACAAACAGTTGGTAATCTTCTCAAAGTGCTAGTCAGTATATGTTGCATTTGTGACATGCTGCTGAATGGATTTTTGGGTCTGTATGAAAAAGTACCAGCTGGTACTGGATTGGAGGAAGCGTTGCTGTAGGTTTATTTTCAAATAAAGATTCTGTGCCTTAGGAAATATGCAGTGAGATTAGGGCCTACTAATAGAAGTTTATGTAATTAAATTTTTAATGTAAAAATTTGTGTTTTCTCTTTTCATTCTGTCTGGGACTAGCTCTACTTTGGCAGAGCAGATTCTGTATGCATATGTGCTAATATGATGTTAATATTTTTTTAAGTGATTTTAAAAGATTTTTTTACCTTTATATGTAGAAAAATTCATTTTTAATGAATATAAGAAGTTATCGACAAGTGGTGCAGTTCTGGTCTTGGCAATGGGATAATGCTTTCTCTGGATCCTTATCTAACTGCAGACTCTGCAACTGCTCCATGCCAATTTCACAGGCTGTTGAGCCAAATCTGTGATATATTCCACCCCTTCTGTGCTGTTAGTCTGTGAACAATTCAAAAAATGGTACTTGTACAAAGCTGAGGGTTCCCATGTCAACCTTTCCTACCACAAGCCCCGATATCAGACACTGTCCTAGCAAGCTCCAGGATGAGGGACATGGGCATGGCAAAGTTTATGGAGTGCCAGTTCTGTAGAGGGTTTCTCAAAATACTCCCATCTGCATTTGCGATGCCAGGCTAGAGCAGGGACCAGGCTGGCAGGGAGCAGGGCAGAGCAGGCCTCTGGGCTGGAAGGGGAAAAAACCTCTCACACCCTTAGTGATGACCCTGTGAAGTTCCAGCTGGGATCTAGACCCCTTCGCTGCAGTCAGATATGACTGCTGGCTGAAGTGGAGCTTTTGTTAGGTGGGCAGCCTGTCCTGGTCATCTGAGATCAAATGGTTTCTGTGAGATTTGCTAACAGAGAAATGAAGGATGTTTTACTCAAAGTGCTGAATGAAAAGTCTCTGAAAGAAAAGGTTCACTCTAACCTGGTTTTGGTTTCGGGGAGGGGGTGTGTGTGTTGTTTGTTCATTTGTTTTCACTCTACCTGCTGTCCTAATGTAGCTAAATTGAAGGTGCTAGTCTTCAGGGAAGAAAAAAGTAGAAAAAAAGACTGCTTGTGCTCCTTTTTTACAGGGGTGTGTCTACGCTGTAGCTGTCAGAGCTGAGGGTAGGGCATAGCTGTGAGCTCCTGTTCAGATCTGAGAATCAGATGTTCAGTTTCCTAAAGGGTTGGTTTGTATCCATGCAGTGAGTTGCAGATTATAGCATGTCTGGCAAGACACTTTTTGAGAAATCTACTTCTGCTCTCCTGTAGGTACAGAATTTATTCCAGAGTTGCATGGGATGAATGGTACAATTCCTTGTAATTTGAAGGATTTGACATAAAATAAATGGTTCATTGGACTGCCCAATTCTCGAGTCTCACAATAGTTGTGTTCGCCAGTGAAGTGCTCTTTGAAGAGCATTACAGCTGAAGGTTATTGTCACCAGCTCAGGAAATAGGATGCATTCCTATGACTGCTGTGACCAAGGAGGCTTTTGTCCTTTTATTTTTTGCTCTTCTATTCTGCAGGGCAGCTCAGGAAGTTACCATGCCAAGTGCTCCTTTTGTTTTTAGATCATATGATACATATAGTATCCAGCTGTCTTGGAAGTTACCAGCATCTGATACTCAATTTCTAAGAAGAAAACCAACGTAGCTAATCTGGGAAAAGAATGATTAATTGTATTATTTGCAGGTTGAAGAAATCTTCATTGTAAGCAGTGACCATGGCAGCTTCTCTGTTCAGGAGAAATGGCACAAACACCTCTTCTTTTTCTGAACTAAGACATCTGAAGCAAGGCTGTGAGAGCCTGACTGAAGCTGAGTTATCTGGGTGGATTGGTTCTGCAGCTGGAAATTTTTTTGCTTCATTGCATCATTTTCAGGAGAAGGTGATGATGAGAGAAGTGCTAGTACTGCAGCTTCCAAAGCAACTCAAAAGACTTCAAGAAACAAACTTGCAGGTTTTCTTCAGGTTTGGGCAGCTAATTATGAAAATTTTTCTACCCTGTGCATCAGGATCTGTGAAACGTTTGAGTGAACACCAATTAAACTTAAACTGATAGCTCAGATGTTCAAAAAATCTTTAACTATAGAACAGTTTATCCTGGATTGTCTTTAAAGGGAAGACAGTGACAGCAAATGTACACCCCTGCTGACAAAAGGGGAAGATTGCCTCTGAAAATTAGTCCTCTCTTAACTCATCATTCTACTGTTTTTATGATGAATCAAACTTGATTACAATCATTATGTGTAATGGGGAAATAAAGGCAGTAGAAAATGCCTGAGGGTTTGATTTGAGGAAAGTCTCTTAAAAAATTCTCAAAATCAGAAAAGCAGTGTCTGGAAGGCAATGAATTTGCAATGAGCACATTGTGTTACTTCCAGATGCTGGCACAATAACAGCTGCAGTACTTGGCTTTCCAAGAAAGGCAGGATGATCTGGAAAAGAAGAATTCACATCAGTATGGAAGTACAGCTGTTGAGGGTAATGGTTTTCATGGCAGGCAGTGCTTCTTCCCAGAAATGCTAACAGGTTGTGGCAAAGAACCACTTACTTGTTACTCTGCTTTTCCTGTTCTTGATGCATACTGCTATTGAAAAGCTGATTCATTTACAAATGGCTTGTGATAAGCTTAATGCTGCCAATATGAAAGTCAATCCAGAGAAAGGTATTGTGTTCCATAAAGAGAAAATTACTGAACCTGGAATCAGCACAGGAAGAGGCATTTTTATCGGCAGAGAGGTAGAAAAGCTGTGCAGTGCTGGCTGACTCTGGTGACAGGAAGCTCGTTTGCCATCTTGCTAATCTTAGAAAATCATGGTGGAATTAGGATGAAAAGATGGAATGCTTTCAATCACCAGCATGATACAATTTGGATATTTTTTGCAGGTTTGAAAGGCTCTTGAGCCTGTGTCTGTGTTAGCTTGCTGATTTTATCCAAGCCCCTTTGGCCACTGGTCACAGATGTTTGTGCTTTTCCTTTGGTTGAGGGTTGGATGTGAGAACATCACAGGACTGTCTTAAAAGCATGGAAGATGATGACAGCTGAAGTGTGTGTTCTTATAGGATAAACGGTTGTACCAGTTGAAAGGGACACCTAGCAATGGCTATAGCTGTGCGGCATTTCCATTTTGAGATATGTTAAGGACACCCACAATTACTTGTTAGACTGGAAAAATCTGAAAGGTTGTTTTGCCAATAGCTGGAAAAATCCCAGGACCCTCAGGCCTGGAGATAGGCATGGTAGTACTGGTGCCCAGCAGAGGTGAGCTTGTTGACAGGCCAGTTGCTCTAGCAGCAGCTGAGTGGGAATGGCTGTCCAGGCATGCTTGGGAGGAGATGCCAATTCCTCAGTAATTCACAAGAGGACAAATGTTACAGAGGAAAAAGATTCTCAAAAACACTGGCATAAGATGTGATTAGAAAACCCTAGAGCAAATGGAGGCACCTTGCTAAGAAATCTGATTCCATTACTGCCAAAGGCTGCGTTGACTGAGGTGAAGTTTAACAGATGACGCAGCAAGAGGCAGTGATCAGCTGCGCAGTCTGCGGCTGTCTCAGAATGTCAGGACTGAAGCAAAAGCAGGATTTCTGTACAACAAAATGTTGGCAAAATACAGAAAACTGCTGAAACGAAATACAATGTTTTCAATGCACAGGAGGCTACCTGTGAGATTTGGGAATCTCAGGGAGTAGTTCCGTTCCTGACACAAACATGTTGGTAGCAATGGACTGTTTTCTAAAAGTTTGTAAGTCTTATAAATAGGAACCAAGAAATAGTAGGAATAATGGAGGGATAGAGATTGCAGTGAGCTCGTTCTTTATGCTGAGAGTATCATAGACCAAAAGGAACAACATCCTCTTCAGAGGAGTCCACAGAATTTGTGTCACTGTTAGAAATGTGCAAAAATTGATTGGACCTGGAAGGCAGAGTCACACCAGAGATTGGAATAGCTTTGTGCTGCTGGTTCCTTTGAACTATTTTCTTCAGGGCACTTCTGAAAAAAGCAGGAATTTTTAGGGAAGCCAGTACCTGTGGAGCTGGATTGATGAAAGAATGCAATGAATTCAATGAATGGAGATAAGCATTTTTAGTCCTTATCAAATAATTTTATCAGGGCTCTTTGTTTCGAAGGTGAAGTGGTCTTCATCTTTAGAATGCTTTAGTCTTGGTAGCTTCAAAAGTTGAATCACATACTTGCTTTGCTGTAGCTCTGAGCAGGAACACAAGAACTCTGTGTTTTGTTGTCTTCTAACAAGGTGAACTTACTCTTTGGAGCAAACCCTGATTTTCCCATCCGTTCCCATAACTTCTCCCACCATATGTTTCTTGCTGCAGATGGACTGATATGAAAACAAATACAGGATTAATACAGGGTAACCCCCGGAAAGTGTAACGGGGAGTTAAACCTAAACCACAGAACTTTTCAGGGGAGGATTAACACACTGCTCAAACCAACCCACCAAACAAACAACAACCCTGCCAGCAGCAGGCTCCCAGAAAAAGTCATTGGGGAGTCTTTGTGTTGGAAGCAGAACGTGGTCCAGTTTTGTTAAAAAAGTAACCTCTCTGACATAGGGTGGTAAGGGATGCTTCGAGGAACCACGCCAGGTAATGTGAGAGACTAATTTAATTTCTTTTGTGGAAAGGATCACAATTACTTAATCAAGACCTGATGAACGGTTTAACAAGAAAAAAATGTTTTTATGTTAAGCTTCTGGTCTAGAAATAGTGTCACTTGCTGTTGTAATCCCTTCCGTAGGACTGATGAAATTATATTTTGTGAGACTAAGAGTTTACATATTGTCTGAAATGTTTCAAAGACTTGTGTTATTTTTTACAGTTACAAGGTTGGCAATGGCAAGGACTTGTTTAAAACACATTGTTTTAATAGTTAGGAATACTGGGGTTTTGTACAAGGTTTGTTTGTCTAAGGTTTGCTTACCGTTGGTGACTTGTTCTCACAGGAACCTTTGTGTGTGGCTCTTGGGTTGTAAATAAGCTGTATCTCTGACAGCTGTGTCACCATGATCTTTGACAATAGTAATGAAATACTGCTTCCACCTTGAAAACGTCTTTTTTTCGAAGAATCTGTATAAAGGAACACATAGATATATAAGACAACACAGAGTTATATGCTATAGAATTAATACATTTATTGTAATATTAATAGATTCATTGTATTATTTCCCCACAGAAGTGTAAGGGACACCTCAAGCTGGCAATATGAAAGTAAGTGCAATTCATGACATGAAGTGATTTCCATGCTGATGAAACAGGGAGACTTGCATGATACAGACTTATGTATCTAATTCAGGGCTTCTTGCATGCTTCAGGGACAAAAAACCTCTGGATTCCAGGTGTGTTTTGTCCCCTGCCCCAGCTGGGTATCCCCCATTTCCCTGCCTGTCCTCAGCTTTCTTGGGACAGCTGTTGAGTCAGATGAGTATCACGTAGGTGGCAGGGATGTGCTGCGGCATGGGCAGAATCCCGTGCCAGACTGGGCAGACCAGCCCTGGGATCAGTAATAGGGCTCTTGCACCCCTCGTTTGAGAGTTTCCCAGCCGTGCTGCTCCAGCAGAGAGCGCTTTTGTCACCGCTGGCACAGAGCCTGTTGAATCATCTGCAGCTCTGCTCTACACTACAGAACCCGATGTCCTTCTAATTTTCTTGCTAATACCTGATCGTCTTTTGAAACAGTACACATCTGTTTGCTTTCTTGATATCTTGTTCTAGACAAAAGTGTTTTAAACAGCTTTTGCACTGTAAATTCCACATGATTTTTGAGTGCAGTGTCAGGAGAGTTACCATAATCCTTTCTATTTAAAAAAAATAATTATTGGATTGATGAATCATAATGAAAAAAATTACTTGGCACACAATTTTAGTCAAATGTGTTTGTCTTCAACAAAGCAGTGAAAATCAATATGAAAATAATGAATGGTTAAATGTCATGCTAAATGTCTGTTTCAGGCAAACTAATTACTGAGTCAAAGTTTTTAACTTAGTAGAGAAAAGCCCAAAAAGGGTTTTATGATCTTGCGCTTGAAAAAGTTATTGTTGGTTTAAATTTAAGAATGCTCAAGAAAAATCCCTATTTCTGTAAAATAAGAAAGTGAGGAAGAATTTGCTTTGAAAAGCTGCATTTTCTAATTTTACCATGGACTCCTAACCTTCATTCATAGAAGGTTACAAAAATAAGGCTGGAATGTGCCTTCCCCAAGGTGACCCAGCCCATTGGCTGCCCCAGGCCAGCCAGCCCACACCATTCCTGGCAGACCTCTTGGCTTTAAAACAGAGATGGAAGGGAAGACAGAGATGCAACCGGCACCACCAGCCCCATCTGCCTGTGCTGGCAGCTTGGTGCTTTAGTGAATCGGGAGAAATCAAATTAAACAAGGGTTTATAACTTTGTTCTTAATTTTGGGGAAGCATATAACCCTCTCAAACAGCTCCATGGTCCATAGTTTTATGTTCACACAGAGCAAGAACTCCTGTGTAAGCACAGATGCACATGGCTCCGAATTATGTATTTGGGGTTATAAAATGTGATTTACCTCAGGACTTGCCTTGATTCTTTGGTTGTGATGTGGCCAAGGGAAAAAAAACGTTTAATGTAATTTTTAAAAAAACCCTAACTCTAAGCTAAATGACAGAATTATAGCAAAAGACATAATTTCTGAAGGCATTTTGTCTGGTCAGAGAACCTGCTCCAGTGCACTGCATCCAAGTTTCCTTGGAACAGAGTTATGCTGAGGATTGTGTAGCTGCTGTACTGGGGTAGCTCTGGACAGCATTTAACAGTCAGACCCTGCAGTTCACTCAGAAGTTAAAGTAGTGCTTAAAATCAACTTTTTTTCTCGAGGCTATTCAGAAGGAATGAAAAGAAACTACTGTTATACTTAAGAGAAGCAGTGGGGGTCCTAGAGATGGAACTGACCCACTGTATATGTTTAGGCTTTTAATTAAAAGACTTCATTTAATTTTTCACAGGATTTTGGCAACATACGAAGCTGAAAGATAATGGCCTTATTCACTGTGAAAATAGCTAATGTGATTTGCTTATAGAGCAAATGTTTCCAGGGGCTGGATATGCCTAATGTTAGGTGAAAACTTCACTTGATGCCTGCTTTAGCTGCAGCAGAACAGTAATGCTGGGAGTTACACAGTTGTCTTCATTGATTGCTCTGAAATTCAGAGTTTAGTAAATAATGTGAACGGGCTTAAATGCATCAGTTTGTTTATATTGGGAATATTTTGTAGACCCTGGTATTTGCTTTTGCTTCGCATGCTGCTAAAACCCCTTAGATTTTAATAACATTCTGCAGAAATTATCCTGCAGAACTATCACATTTAATAGCAACACTAATTCTCAGGAAACTTTACAGGATTTTCCATCAGAACTGTGTTTATATCCCAGATTGCGCAGACACCCTTGAGCATTAGGAACCAGAAATACTATCAGTTGGGAAATTTGCTTTCCTGGCACCTGGTAAATAATCCATTTCAGGTGGTCTGTTCCATCTTGAACATTTGGGTTTTTTTCTCAGTTATATTGCATGTGGCTTTTGTTTGCTAAGTTAGTAACTCTTGTGTTTTCATAAGAATAAGGTTTACTGACTCTCCTGGTTAAAGCTATAGGGTTTTGGGGAAGCTATATGTGACTGGTTCTATTTCTGATACCATGCTAAAGGACGCTCTTTATTCTGTGGCTACATTTGCTTTTGTAAGTTATTTGGCACAATGGGAGAGTGCCTGTAATGTAAACTAGCCCATGCCGTGGGCTAGCTCAGCTTTGCTCCCACAGGAGCAACGCCCAGCAGCAGTCCAAGTGCATTAAATGCACTCCTAGAGTGCATCCTCTGATTTGAGTTCCATCTGAAAGGAATCCAGCTGGTGCACTCTGGAAACCAGAGAGGAGTCTGCTAGGCTGATAGGGAGAGTCACTTCAAAAGCTGCCTCCTGCTCCAAATCAAAATACCTGTGCAAGCACACCCTGCCCATGCAAGGGCTCTGCTCACTGAGCACCCCAGCCCCTCCAGCACATGCCTTCGCCCCCAAAATACACTGCTGGGAAAAACACAACTCTGTTCAGTGTTTCTGCTCTTGGTAGCATGCCAATATCGCCTTCTAAAGTCAGATTTTTCCTCATCTTAGATTGTGTCTTTCATATTAATTGATTCACTGGTTCTTATATTACAAAGGGTGGTGGAGAAGGAGAGTAAATTGCAGCACTGATCATTGCTTATTGATTCCTGGAATGGTAACGTTTCTCATTAGAGATGTTGCATTCATTCCTGCAATTCATTCCTACACGCGTGAATGAAGTTCAGCTATGTATGAATCCCACTACAGGGATTCATGGAAATCTGGAGACTCTGCTATGGAAATGGAAATGGAAAATCTGCTGTGTATGAGTTAATTGCACATGAGAATTTACAGTGCTGGGGCAATAACACTTTCTTGATGGGGGCTGAAGCCTTGTTGTGCACCTTGCAGCAGAGTAAGGGAAGGGATTTGTGAGTTTTTTACTCCTAGAAAGAATGGATTCCTTTCCCCTTCTATGCTTGCTTCTCAGGAAAACGTAACTGAATTTTGCAAGCTTACAAAAGCATTTTTTCATTTTAATATAGATGTCTTAAAAGATTAATTTCTCCCTGAAGACATTTCGTCAAAGTGGAGAGAGAGATTGATCATTTCCAGATGTTCTTTGCTGACAGGCAAAGAAAAATTCTGCTTCGGGTTAATATTTGTGAATCTATTTTAAAAATACACATTTTATATACAAACCTGCCAGGGAGAGCCACTGCAGCAGGGGCTGAGATGCACAGATTTGCAGTGTCAGAGCTGCAGTAATAAGGTGGGGCTTGCCCCCGCTGACTGGGCTAAAAGATTTGGGAGCTTACCTCCCTGTATCTCCTATGGACAGGCAGGGAAGATGGGTGCTCTTTTCAGACAGAAACACCAAGGCCATGTGCAGCGTGCAGTGAGATAGACACTTGTCTCCACACTGCTTGCTGAATCAGACATATTAAAATAGATAATTCACCTCTTCTTTGATGTTTTGGGTACATTTCTTAATGGGATTCCTAAACATTGCACACTAAATTCTGGCAAGACTTGGCACAGTGAACAACAAGGAGTTTGACTTTGGGCTTCTGAGAAGTACCCCGAATTAGAGCAGCAGTGGGAGCTGGTGTCCTGCGTGTTACCTGGGAAGGCGGCCAGGCTGGGAGCGGTTGTGCTCTGGCGTCCTGCTTGCCGTGTGTTCCATCTCGCTTCCCACAGCACACCAGCTGCACTCCAGCTGCAGTTCCTACTGCTCCTGCTTCTGCACAAGCCATGGATGCTCACTCGGATACTGCCTCTCTTGCCTGGCAGTAGTCTGCAGTGACTACAACGTGAAGAGTTCTCAGTGGTGAAAGATGAGCATCCATCAGTTCCGTAGGAGACCCTGATGCTTGGGAAGAGCAGATTCTTCTTCTGTTAGCTCTGGTCTCTAAGGCAACAGCAGCTCGAGCATGGGAAGTAACGGAGCTCGTGCCTGTCAGCAAAGGAAATGCCTCCTTGGGAAGCAGTCCTTGGTAACAGCTGTTGTCCTTCTCAAATGATGTGTGGAACCAGAAACACCACTGAGACCAGGATGCCTTTGTGAGTCATAAGTTGGTTTTCACTGGATGGGCAGAGCAGGTGGGAGCAGTCAGCAGAACCAGCCCTGCGTGTTGCCTCCTTGTGCACATTGAATCCTGTAGGAATGGGTTTCCATTGGAATGATCAATAATTGATCAGTAAAAGTAATTGATCAGTAAAAGATGCCTACATTAAGACGTTGCTGACTGCTAAGACTGTTTTAAGTAACTGACAGATAAAAGACTGATAAACTCATTTTCCTATCTAGACAGGGCTCTGCCACTGTGCGTGGCAAAGCTCAGGGCCCTGGGAGCATTACAGGCAAAGCCCTGCCAAGGCCCAGGGAAGAGGTGTGTGAGGACCATAGTGGATGTGAGGTCTTGAGATGGTGAAGTCCAGGCTCAGGAAATGAACCTTCTATGCAGCTGTGTCATGGCACTTGTCCCAAACCCCTGCAGTAGGCTCAGGTGTGACAGAGTGAGTGAGGGTCAGGAAGTGACAAGGGGAAGACAAGATGTAAAACTAAGGGGGCATCGTTCTCTGGGGTTCTGCGGGTAAAGCAGGTAAATACCTAAGGGTCTTCACTGAACCCATACGTGGTTTAGAAAGGGAAAATATGCTGGCTTAGAGCACTGATTTCTTGTGTTTCAGAAGCAGGCACAGTGGAGTGGGAAGGTGACTCTGAGCCAATTTTTTGGAGTGTTTTCTATGAGAGTAAGATATTGATAGGAGGAAGGGGCAGGATTGGGGAAGAAAAAGGAACATTACAGGTTTTGTCCGTAGAGAAGGACAACGTGCTGTGCAAAAGAGGGCCTTGAATGCTAAGACAAGGTGTTGATGATATTTAGGTGTTAAGAGTTCTAAGACTTGATACTGTAGTTAACAAAATATCCACTTTACTGCCTCAGAAGTGTCACTGAACTGATTTGTCAGTTTTGGGGTTGTTTATAGAGCTGTGCAGGAGACAGCCTTTGGTGTTTGCTTAGCGTGCTTTTTTTCCCCTAAATGCATGTATGAAGATCTGAAGAAGCACATTCAGGGTATGTGTCCCCAGGGTTTTCCTTTCTCAGCCTGCTTTGACCCACCAATAGCTGCCCAGGTAAGGACCTGTCTGTCACACGTGTGTGCAAGGTGCCAGCTCAGAAAGTCTGCAAACTGGGAATGGGATCTCAGTGCATAATTTAGCCTGTGATACCTGCTGAACTATATGCATTATTAGAATGTGCTATTTGGGGATGCATCTTCCAAAAGGATGATAAAATTGGCAGCTTTACAATTTGACCTGATTTTCTTTTGTTGCTGATTGTGAAGATAGAATCCACTACACAGTTAAAACCTGTTTTGTTGTGTTTGGTTGGGTTTTATTTTGAGAAGGAGTGGGATAATTTTAGTTCTTGACAACTAAAAATTAGATCAAAATCTTGGCAACTGTACAACATAAATGAACAACCTTGCAATAAAGGGGTTTTTGTCACCTTGGAAACATAGTTTGGATAAGCCACTTGGAGTAATTTTAGTTCCAGACTTCCCTCTGCCCTTGTCCCTCCCATGCATATTCTGTTTTTACACTCAGTATATCCGGTTTAGCTGTGTTTCTTTCATATATAGACAACAGGGGAATTTTCCAGACAAAAGTGGAAGAACACTGCAAATGACCTTGCACATGATGTTTCAGAGCAGAAACTGGTATTTGGAAACATATAAAGTTGAACTCATACAAAAATAGATTTTTTAAAAATCAGTCATTTTAGATCTCACAGCTCAATGTAAAAAACCCAGAAGCTTAACTTTAAATAATTGTTTCTTACATACCATTGAGTCTTCTTATTCTGGAGAAGAATATGGCATTTAGGAAACAAATTTTAGCACTAAGAAGGAAAGCTGAGGAGTTAAACAAGGAGAAATATACATTGAAATATTGATGTATTCTATTAAATATACATGGTCTTTCAGAATCCCCAGTATTGGGATAGCCATGTGAAATTTGTTGTATTAAAATGCTGTGGGTCTTTGCTGTGAACATTACACAGATTATGCTGTGGCATAGCTGGAAACTAAAGTAATTAGAGAACAGATTAGGATAAAGTAGTGCTTCTATCCACTAAAGAATGTAAATATTTTGAATATTTTCAATAGCTCACATTTCTACAACAGATCTCACCTGAAGAGTGCCCTTACTGTGAGAGCCCACTAGAGAAAGCACAGAAGCCTTTGTAACCTTTCCCATCTACTTGAAATCAGCTGAGACTCATTGACTTTCCACTCCCATGCAGGAAATATTTCAAAGTGAAAAGTAAATTATTTTTCAATTATTTGAGAGAGTAGATTGCATTTGAATATATATTTTATTGTCCAGGTAATATTCCTGGAAGCTCAGAGGAACCCATGCAGGACTGGCTGATGGTCCCTGTGCCAGTGCCTGGTGTCACCTCTGCCTCCAGCTGTGTGGTCTGGGGAGGATGAGGTGTCACCCAGGACCATGTGCCGTGATCTGAGCAGCCACAGGAGACCAGCAGGACATTACACCAATACATCACATGAGACATAATGAGATACAATAGCTGACTAACATTTGGGTTGAATATTTGGAAATGCTTCCCAACCACATGACCGGTGAGGTTGTTGGGATAATAATAGGACCCTATAACTTGAGATATTTTAACCCAGATTGATTTGAATGTGAGCAAATGGAGGAGAAGTGTGATTAAGGGAGCACAAATGAGATTCTAAATCTATTTTTCCCCTCAGTTTTCTTGGATTCTATTCTGTCTCCCAGGAGTGACTGAATATTACGATGGACATTAACAATTAAAAGAAGCTTGACCATGCCACCTTCCCATCAGGGGCTATGCTTTTGTCATTTGCTGTTATCGCAGAAGTGAGTGAGTGCTGGGAGCAAGCTGTCAGCAGCCGGTAGGCAGCAACTCTGGCAAGTTTGCAAATAAGGGACTTTCCCTGCTGCAGCCAGCTGGATCAGGTACTAATCTCCTTGCCGCACTGCTCTTTATAAGTCAAGAAAGCTCATCGGGTCAAAACATGTATTCCATACTGGCTGGCCAAAGCAAGAAAACCTTTTTCTCTGATGAAACACAGTTTTACTGGATAGGTGCACTCCAGGACATGCAAAAAACCCTCCATTGTTCCTTACCATTAACTTCTCTGATTGCTCCATTTGATGCACACACAGTGGAGACAAAGAAGGGAATATTTCACATATGAAATTCCACAGATCTCTCAGCAGCCTGAGGTGATGTCCTGTGTTTCTCTGGCTTTTTTCCCCCGCCATTTATTTTGGCTTTGTAGCATACAGGATAACTATAATGACATGATCTTATATGTACACATATAAAGTTTTTTAAATTATAAAATTATTTAGCTTACATAAAAGAGAAGAATAGACTAGGTCCTTTAAGCCTGTGAAAATCATTGGCAGATTTTACCTACAGAAACATCTGTTGCTTAAAATTTAAGATTATGAAATCACATCTTTAAGGCATCCTTGTGATTATCTTAAGTACTTTGAGCACAGCACATATATAGAAAGTTCTTAAAAAGGATCAGTCTTTCAATTTAAGGGCCTTTCCACTTCTCTTTCTATATATTGTCTTTCCTGATACCACATTTAGAAGTCCTCTATACTTTGCTCTGATGTGAAACACAGAGTTTTGAGGTTGATGATTTTTAAAAATCGCTATTTCTAATGGTAGAAGTGGAAGAAAGGAAATTTAAGAAAGTGGATTCCCCTAAGAAGATGCTCATTAAATGTGTTCCCCCATTCTGGCATCTTGTAGGCTGATGGTAGGTAGTAGGTGATCATTCAAGATATTCTTACAAGATATTCTTGCAGGATTTTTAATAAATACATTTTGCATATATACGAGGTTTTAAGGCCGTGTGCATACTGGGATTTATGACAGATGTACCTTGCGACATCCCCTGGCTGTGTTGGGTGGCCTGGCAGAGCCAGCTGTGCTAAGGGTCTGTCAGGTGGTACAAGCTCCTGTACAGTCCTAACAGGGGCTGCTAGAGGACACAGCTCAAAAACCTTCTTGCTCCAGCTAGGTGGGGGATGAGATTCACAAATGTTACATTTAATCTAAATTTGGATTAATAGCCAAATATTGTGACAGCCTGAATGGTGGTGGAGACCTTGTGAAGGCACAGGGCCAAGGAGAAAGACGGATCACAGGCAGACATGGGTGAGAGCTCTGCTTCTTCTCTGTCCTCCTGGGGCAGAAATGGCAGGACCACAAATATGGTCCTGGCCTAAAGATATAGGACAAAATAGATAGATAAAAGCTTATTTAATGATTTCATTTCCTTCACAGAAAATCTCCTGATGTTTTGAGTGAAAGTTTGAATCTGTTTTTCTTTTGACCAAATATGCTGCACTATTTGCTGGTGTTTACTTTCACTTCAACCAAGGTTAAGTGCCTCCAATCTGCTGGTTTTGTCTCCATGTTAGGAGAAGGTAATCGTGGTGATAGTCATTATACCGACTATTTTTACTGTATGGGTAATGCCTTGGCTTCTTTGTGTCCAAAATACTTTGGTATTTTTAGCATATCTTCAGTGAGACTGACATCCTACCATAGCACTGCCATGTTGTAAGATTGCAGTCAGAAGTGGTAATGACAGCCCTGAAGTTCAATGACATGTTTTGAAAAACTCAGAGAGATGTTAACTTGCATTCTCTAAAAAGTCAAATACTAACTTTAAAAAGTGTAAGATACTGAAAAGATGAATTACTGTCTTATTTCTGCTTAAACAAAGCACAGAAGGCAGAGCTGTGAACATTCCTGCTGCTAAGTTAGCTGATAACTCTGAACAGAAGAATTTCCATCACACTGCTCATTTGAATCTAGGTTAACCTTATATGGGCCTTAAATCCTTTCCTGTTTAATGTTAATAACAGTTTAACAGGACAGGTAGGCCATGCCCCTGGGAGCAATGGGCTCAGCACTTCACACAAAGGCAGGGTTGCCATCCTGGTGCTGTAACTCACATTGCCAGAGCCCAGGCAGCCCACGCCACTGGGGTCAGAGAAGAACTGTCGGTGGCAGTGGCTTCTCAGAGGTGTGTTACCTTCTGGTGAGAAGGCGCCGCGCTTTGTTGGACGTGGCCCAGCAACAGCAAGGCAGGTGTAATGCACCAGGTGTAAGATCCGAACAGCAGTGCCTCATAAAGCAGTTTTGGTTGAAGAAGGTGTCTGGCAAGGATGATTTCTGGAAGGAGCCATGGGTCTGAGCCAAACAGTTAACTGCTCTTGGAGCCCCTAAAATCTGCTTTTAAAAAGGGCAACTCCCACTGCAAATACTTCCAGTGACCAGGGAGCAGACTGTGGACCCATTTTGGTAATGAACACCTTCAGCTTTGTCCAGCCTGTTGTCTAGCAACCTCCTCAGATTTAGAATATAAATGTTTTATTCTCCCATTGGTTTGTCTTCCTAAGATAAGCAGCTGTATTCTGGCCTCTGGGGTGCCTTGGCTGGCCAGTTCAAAATAGGATGTGGGGGTAACAAAGGTATGGATGACTGTAGTGGTGTCTGCATCTGAGAGAAATCAGTCATTTGGCAGACTGGAGATAAGACACACAGCTATTAGCTGCCTGATAGAGTTTCATGGGACTCTTATTTCAGTCCATTTTGATGTCAGGAAGGCAGACGCTTTCAATAAAAAGAGTGCTCATAGATTTTATTGGGGCATTCAAATGCATCCAGTTCCCAGCTGTCATCAGCTCCACTTTGGTCATATAGTTGTCACTTTATCCCTCTGTCTGCGACAGGTCTTGAGAGAAGAAAGATACTGATTTGTTTAGCTTTAGTGAAAAGGAGCCTCATTCATGTTTCCAGACACTTTTAGTTTTACTCATACAAATGAATCCCACTGAAGGAAAATGAAGTACATCTTTCTACAAGTACATCCTAAATTAATAAACTAATATTTCTGATACATCTGAGGAGATCTTGCATGCTACGAGGGATGGAATTTTCCAGAGTCAGACCAGAGCAGTTCAAAACCAGTCCCCATGTGTACAGAAATGAAAGCCTGTGTACTTAGGAAAGCACAACTTCTTCAACCTATCTGCTGAGGCAGAGCTTATCTGTGATGCTGTCAGCAAGGCTGGAAAGGTTATTTTTCAGTCTTTTATTATGAAATATTTATCTGCATAATTTCACTATTCAACTATAGCAGTGCGCAAACATTGCCACCTATGCATCAGCATCTTCACCAGGGATATCCTTCTCATCAATGCATTTTTTTTCCAACTCAAGTTTGACTTTTGGCCTGTTCAGTTATTTACAGTTCTCACATGATCAACTCAGCAAAGATTAAGTAATTGGCAAAATCTCAATCTGTTAATGAGAAAAACTTTAAAAAACATTTCTCTTTGTACTGTCAGAAGAATACTGTTTTCTCTTTGTTAAAAGTTACACTGTTTAACCAGTTCTAAATACTTGCCAGTCTCCTAATAAGAAGTCTTTTCAGGTCAATGTGAGCTCTAGTCCCATCCTCTTAGAGTAGCTTTTACTTTTCGTAGAAGGCCAAGTAAAAGGACTCACATTCAGCACTGTGTGCTTTGCAACTCCTGAACAAAACAGGCTGAGCTGAAAACAAAAACTCAGCTTTGACTCTTACTCCACTGGCTCAAGTTAGTTCCAGCCAGATCCTTAATGTTACTTTATCTGCAGGGGGTTTTTTGTGTGATCTATGCCAGCTCTGTTGGGCAAATACAGGATGCATAGGGATTTAAAAAAAATCCAGCTGCCAACAAGAAAAAGTGCTTTGTAACCACAGTTTGGAATGGAAACAATTTTCTAAGATACAGATCAAACTGTGTTTATAGACTCAACTATTGGCAGCTTTTCACCAAGCTATTTCCTGTGTGCCTATTGCATAGAGGAATAATCTAAGTACTTAAACTAACATTTAAAACCATACAGAACATGAAGGAGATACTGTGTGAAGCAGCATGGAAAACACAATGATGTTGAATTTTCTTTTGTTTCCATATGACTCATGGGAGAAGGCAGTAAGTACTGCACACCAAATGCCAGTACTCCAGTTCTTTGCAGGATTTGGTCCTTACTCTGGCCAGTACTTACTTTCTACTAATATTCTTTTAATTGCTGAAAGGAAATATCCAAGTAACAAAAATTTTCAAAAATGCCTCCTAAATTAGAGGAACTTGATAAAAGTTACAGTTACTTTAAGTGCAGCAAGTTATTATTCCTTAGGAAAATAATTCGGACAATCAAAGGCACACATAGACAGAAGGAATCTGATTTCCCATTAGAACAGGTGGAAAATCTGAAGGTCATAGGAGAATAGTGAAGATAGATGTAAACTGGTTTGAAATGGTTGCAACAAATTTTTCTTGCAGAAAAAGCCCAGAATTCAGCTGCTAGCTGTTTTGAACCCTTTTGATGTTTTAAAATGGAGCAGATTTCCTCTGCCAGACTTCAAATGCATGCCCCTTGCTTCAGGCATGCATATGCTGGTGGCACAGCTCACCTCATGATAGCATCAGTAAGGTCAGTGCCATCAACCTGTAGTGCCCATGCAGAATTTTAATGGGCATTTTGTCACTGGTGTTCTGCTCGGCTGGACTTCATTCCTTCTATCCAAGCCATGTCTCAGCTAGGGAGCATGGCAGCTCCAGTAGAGGAAAACTTTAGAGTTAGGACAGTAATTTAAGTTGGGTGGAACCTCTGGAGGTTGTCTGGTCAGCTCCAACACAGAGCTGCATAGGTGAGCTTGGTCAGGGTCAGACAGATTTCCAGCATCTCCAGGATGGAATTCCCACAGCTTTTCTGGGCAGCCTGTTTTGGCATCTAATTATGAGGTGCACAACAACAAAAAAACCCATCACATTTGTTTGTGCTTTTCTTCTTTGGCTGTATCCTTATAGATCAGTTCTGGAAGGTATAGTAAGAGGCTTAGCTTTACATACCGATTCCAGGCTAGAATTGAAACGTTTGTGTTGGGAATGAAAACCACCTAAACAGGTTAGAGGTGCTGCTGGACTTTTTCTTTACCTGGGCCCTTAGGTAATGAAGAAAATGTAATTGTGAATTAATTTGTTGGAGACAGGTGCATTAACTGCGCACAGCAAGTGCGCTATCAGAAAAGCACTGATAGTTTTGTGTTTATGCATTTCTTGCACACTACTTTGTCCAAGATGCAGTTCCAGACCCAGTCTGTGGGTGCTGCAATGCAGCTGTCAGAGGGAGCAGGATCTGACCCCTGCAGGGACAGAGGCGAGGCAGATCCCTTGGGACTCACAGCTCTTCATCTGCACAGCAGTGAGCATAGGGAGCATCCCAACCACCACCATCTCTTCTGATATTTTTCGCAACCAAAGGCATTCTGGAATGGTTTTACAACTAGCTCTGAAACTTGTACACAGATATTTCACAACATGGATTTAAAGGAATGCAAATGATTTCAAAAGACAGGATGGCAAAATGGCATTTCAAGTTGTTGCACTGTAACATAGGATAACTATTGTGAGATTTATTTTAGACAAAGAGAAATCACAACTAGTCTGTAATGAGTTGTTTTTACATTGTAGAAATACAGGTATTACTGGGTTACTACTGTTGGTGTCTCACATATAAAGATGAAAAATTTTAATCTAATTTTGTTCTTCAGAAGATTTAGTTTCAAATGAGCAAATTATTAGATGCCCCACAAAATTTGGTAAGAGAGGAAATCTGTGAATATGTGTGATGTTCATATGTTGCAGTTGCTTTCTCTAGAATCAAACAAGCATTTCTTTTGGCCCAGGATTTGAGGCAGTGCTGTGCTGGGCATGCAGAATGCATGGAATGCCTGCCTGCTCCTGGCTGCTTCCGCAGGGAGGTGACAGCCAACCTACTGCCAGTAGGTAAGAGATGGCAGTGGGTCCTCTGCTCTCACCCACAAGACAGATGTATTGCAGATTATTTGTAAGCTATGCCACATAAAAAGCTGCAAAATATAGTCATGAAGCTGTTTATAATGAAATGAAATGTAGGAGACATAGACCCAAGTAGAACTTAACCAACAAAACTGCCTCAGTACCTTATTTTGGTAAAAATGCTGTATGATCTCCTAAGATCGGTTTCAAAGGGCTAATGGAACTAATGCAGCATGTAGCTGAGCAGCACGTACACCAAAACTCAATTTTTGCCCACTTGGGCAGCCTCAGCACATTATTTGCTCTGTCTTCTACCTGCGTGGCATTTGGGCTGGGAGAGTAACGACTACAAACAGCAAGGCCAACTCCATCCCCGCTTCCCTGGCATCGCTCCTCCGGCGCTGGAGCTGCTGCTGCCCCCACGCCAGGCCCCCGGGAACTGCGGGAAACCTGCCGGGAAGCGAGAACTGCCACATGCACGGCCTGGGCCCAGAGGGGAGAATGTCTGCAGCCTACGGAGTTGTTTCTTTGGGGGCGGGGGGGAAAGGAGTATCAAGGGAAAAGAAGTATTTAAAATATGCTGTGACTCCTTTGGTCTTTGTCAAGAAACTCTTATGCACGTAGCTGCCGAAGATGACTCTGGGGGCCGTCAGGAACATGGTACCGATGGGGAGTCCGTGCCCGCGCAGCGCCCGCGGCCAGCGGGGTGCGGTAATCCCGGGATGCCGGGCCCCTCCGGGGGGAACGGCCCGGCCCCTGACTCGCGGCTCGGGGGTGCGGTATTCCCGGGATGCCGGGCCCCTCCGGCGGGCACGGCGCGGCCCGTGGCGCGGCTGCGGGGGGTCGCTACTCCCGGGGTCGCTACTCCCGGGGCCCCGTGCCCCTCGCGCGGCTCCGGCTTCCCCGGGGCGACCCCGCGCGCGG
>WBMZ01016992.1:0-13978 GCA_013400975.1 Atrichornis clamosus | reverse complement strand
GC
This sequence comes from Atrichornis clamosus, assembly GCA_013400975.1. Lineage (NCBI taxonomy): Eukaryota > Metazoa > Chordata > Aves > Passeriformes > Menuridae > Atrichornis > Atrichornis clamosus. The sequence continues at coordinate 13,976 of WBMZ01016992.1, read as the reverse complement.
CACCTGCCCGCCCGCCCCGCCGGCCGTGACCCCCGGCGGGCCGCGCGGAGCATCTCCGCGTCGGGCTGGCCCGGCTGTGCACCCAGCTGCCCCGCAGAACCCGGAGGACATTGTCCCAGGAAAGAGGTGTTTCGTTCACAAAAGCCTTGCTTGCATAGGAGAAAAAGGTTTCTGTATTTCCGCAGCAGAGCGTGGACTTGCCTTCCAGTGGCGAGCTTTAGGAGGAGCAACACGTGGCACTATTCAGAGCTGTTACCGGTGTGTGTGTGTGTGAACTGTATTACTCCTTTAACTTCTGGTGATGTTAGTCTTGCGGAGCGGAGTGGTAACTGGAATCTACTTTTCCCCACCATTCAATTCTGCGTCTCTCTGCCGATCATATCACCATAGTTGCAAACTTGTATCTTTATTTATAAACAGAACCAACTGTTGCCACATTGAAGATATATATGTGCATCGATATTTAAATGGAATAACAATAAAAAGAAAAAAATTTCCAAGATATACATTAATTTCATCTTAATTGTATCACAGATATACTGCCTTCTGAATTTAGTGAGATAACTGATCACTGCTTCCAAACCTAAAACTAAATTTACTTTCCACTAAAGATTACTGACTAATGCAAGCTCTCCAATCCTGTAGTAAACATGAAATTACTGCTCTGATATAATCTGAGTTTTTAAAAGTACTCCATTATGCAGGAAAAGGCACTCAAAATTTATACCAGTATGTATCTGAAGTAATGATTTAAGTCCCTGGTTTTAGAATGAGAGAGCCCCAAATGAAGACACTAAACTGACATGAAGCTTGCTTCAAACAGCAAAGCTGTTTGCTGTGAGAGTTTGTGATGTAAATCCAATTCTGACTTTTACAGATTGCTATTAAAATATAAATATGTTTTGCTCTTCTCCTTTATATGTATATATTTCTTCTTAGTAAATATGATAGTAGCTTGAAGGAAATTAAAACTTTGCTATGATTTTTATCTTGAAATAATATGAGTGACATAGAACTACTAGAAAAATACATTTAAACCATGATAGTAACAAAACAATTCCTGTTATGAATTTGTACCTAAATAATTTATTTTAAAATAGCAGATTGTCCAAATATTGTTGCAGAATTTGTCCAAGTAAGTGTTCCTAAAACTTTATGGCTTTCTCTGGCAGGTTGTGTCGGGAGGGTATTTCACACAAAATAAGCCATTATGGTCAGCTCACTCAAAATGGTAACTTTGATAGAATTGTTTCTTCCATGTGGGGTCAAAGTTTTATAGTTGCCTGTAGTGCTATAGGAAGTGAAGTCTGGAGGGAAGACAGAAACATCCTAAACATCCCAAGCAATGTATTTTCTATCCACATTTCTCCATCTTCCACAACTAACCCCAGTTTTAGTTCAACTTGAGAAACATTGGGGCAGAAAGACTGGAGAGGTGTGCAAGTGAAACATGCAGTAATGTCAAGGCATGCCCACTTCGTCTGGAAAGCACCACTTCTGGAGTGGTTTGTTAAGCCACTCTGTGGATAATGCTTTCGTATTCAGAAACTTAGCACAGACTTCTCCCTAGCATGGTCTATGTGTAATCATTGTGGTAGGGATACAAGCCTGGCTTATGTGTTTGATCAGTTCGGCAGCTCTTTAGCTGCCTCCTGAAAAATGTATTATGGCCTTAAGCAAAATAAGGATCTTGAACTAGAGATGCAATAGAAAATGAAACTTTGACATCAAAGGTGACTAGTGCTTTGATGCCAAATCAACAAAAGCTAGCTAATCTTGCAGCTTTCAAAAATCTATCACTTCAAAGTACATAACCAACAAAATTAGCTGTTTTCTGCATGTATATCAGCAGAAGGAAGGAGGTTTCATGAAAGAGAGGAAAGGATTGTGAAACAGTGTCTTGCTATTATTACAGCTATTCACACAAAACTCAGAGATACATATGTCTTTGCCTGATGAGCTGACCATGTGAGTTCCTACGTAGCTGTTTGGGATGTCAGTTTTGTTAGATAAAGCACAAGACTCTTAAGAGGAGTGCCCTATACCTTTTAAATTAAAGTGACATGGTATATATCCTCTATTTAACACTGATATTTTCTAGCTTTATATGAACTTCTTGACTCCAGCGGAGCTTTGGTTAAAAGCTCTATTGCAGTTCTAATACTGCAAGGTTCGTGAATGCTGGTGGAACTATCTTTTAAAAGCATGAACTATCAAAATAAGAAAATTGTGTTGTATTCTTTTAGGATTGGCTTCAGTTCCCTCCTATAACCCACAGCTGAAAGTCTATGCCAGCTGATCTCTCTCTGCATTGCTGTACCACAGAACAAAGAGATTGGGTCAGATTGACCCTGACACTGGCCAGCTACAGCTACCTAAGGAGGAACACAAGACTAGGACAAAAAGATGTAGCGATACCAGTCTGCAGTATTTCAGTTATCATCCTGGGATTTCTGCATTTAGTAGTCCTTAATGTACTTTTTCCCCATGTTTGTTCAGCTGAACACTGAACCTGTGTAAACTCTTAATTGAATAAATATAACAGCTTAGTCTTTAAAAACAGACATATTATAATCTTTTCCTCCTTTATCTACTATTCCTTAAAGTAGTGAAAAGCACTCATAGGATTCTTTGCTTAAAATAAGATTTGAAAAGCACTATGGCTGTCATTACATAAAGAATAATGCAGCTTCTTGTCCAACAACACCCCCAAATCATTCTCCTCAGAGCTTCTCTCAATCCATGTATGCCAAGCCAGCACTTGTGCTTTGGATTTCCCTGATCCAGGTGCAGGACCTGGCACTTGGCCTTGTTGAACTTTCAGAATTTCACACAGGACCACCTCTCAAACCTGTCCAGGTCCCTCTGGATGGCATCCCTGCCCTCCAGTCACCACACAGACTGGTGTAATTACCACTGGTCTCTACTTGAACATCGAGCAATTGACTACAACACTTTGACTGCAATCATCCAGCCAATTTCTTATCCACTGAGTGATCCATCCATCAAATCCATGTCACTCCAGTGTAGAGACAAGGATGTTGTGCATGACACTGTCAAATGCTTTGCACAAGTCCTGGTAGATGACGTCAGTTGTTCCCCCCTCATCCACCAACACTATAACCCTGTCACAGAAGGCCTCCAGATTTGTCAGGCACAATTTGTGAAATATAGTGATGCCATGTTGACTGTCACCAATCATCTTTTTATTTTTCATGTGTCCTACGAACATGGTTTCCAGGAAGATCTGCTCTATGATTTAATGGGCACTGAGATGACACTGACTTGCCTGTAGTTCCCTGTGTCTTCCTTATTTTCATTTTTTCTAAAAGAATTATTCTTCCTCTTTTTCTCAAAGTCAGCAGGAACTTCACCAGACTGGGGATATTAATTGAACATACATCTAAGTATCCCTAAATACTAGCCTAGGAGTGAAGCCCTTCCAACTCTACTTGTTGCGTGGACAAGTGGATGAAGAAAGCAAGTATCAGAAGGTTTTTAAGATACTAGGTGTTAGTTTGTTTTCTCCATTTCATCTGTCAGAGAGAACCACAGTCCTGCTGTTCTCTCTGACCAGGTGGTCCAGAAGCAAAGAGTGACTCCAGGGCATGGTCCCACAGGGTATAGTCACAGCTGGGTGGGCCAAGTGTTGGTAGTAGGATCCTTGACAGTCACGGGCAAGAAATGAACCAGGTCCACACAAGAGCAAAAGGAGATGAGAACACAGGTAGAACTATAGACCAAGTGTCCTCTTGAATCTGAAGTCCATGCAGTGGACAGGACTAAAGACAGTGGGCAATGGACATCTGAGAGATCCATCCAGGAGAAAATCTAGCTACCATGTAGGTCTGACATCTATCCAGATAGCAGGGCCAGACTAGTCTGGAGACCAACATACAGCAAGAGAGCTGAGGGTCTAGGGTTGAGGTGAAATGGAGACCTTGGGTTTACAAGCAGTATGTGTGTGCCATGGGTGAGGCTGGTCAGGGTCAGTGGGTTCTAGAGGTGCACTTGCTGTCTGGACTTTATCCTGTAACAACCATGTGGTTAGGTAGGGGCTCTCTGTAGGCTGGTTTTGCCTACAGGCTTTTACATTATTTTAAAACCCCCTGAACAGTCCAGTCATCTGGCAAAAAATGTCTCTTAATCCTTCAACACAAATTAAACCTTTTTCATACTTCACCTCCTTTTATATTTGGAGTTGGGGATATCCACAGAAGAGATAAAGGAAATCAACTCCAACCATCACTGTTTGGATCTCCATCTGTTACCCTGCTCTCTCAGGCTGTGAGTAACTGAACTGCCAGATACCTCTGTGACACATAGCCAAGAAGGGCAGCTGCTGCCTAGTCTTCACAGCAGACACCTCTCCTTCCTGAAAACTTCTGCATTATAATCAAATATGTGGGGTTTTTTTCCTTGTTATCACTGTCAATCCTTACAAATGCCTACTAATGTCCTCTGCAAACCTTCCAAAGAAGGCCAGAAAGACCTACACTGAATTTCTTACAAAGTCAGAATTATTTGCTGCTGTGTAGGTGATTTTCTAGTCTTTCCTTTTTTCACTGGCTCTTTTTTTAAGTTGGTTCAAAGGTAACCTCGACAGACCTTGAATGCAAATTCAGTTGCTTAATACTGGATACATTGACCCTTTTATCATTATATTTGTGTCCATATGCTTTTAAATGCTGAATATGGCCATATGATCAGAACATTGACTATGTAAATATTTTATATCCAGAGGTGTTATCTATTATGAATACCTGTGTAATAGACATTGCATTGCAAGAATTTCTCTTGCCTAATCTAGTTTTATTAGGCAATAAAAATGTTCTCTCTGGCACAGAAAGATCTGTTTACTGCTGACCCTAACAGGTGTATCATGACGACAAGGTACCGAGATATTCTTTGGGAAATAAACATCTGACCTCTTGTATTCTTATCTAGGAGTTAAAGGTGTTATGTAACAGAATATGCAGCTTTTGCAAATTCAGGAAATCTAAAAGTTAGGGCTTCTTTTTCAGAAGACTAGGTTTTGCATATGCATAGGGTTTTACTTTGTTATTTTTACAGGAGAAAGGTAATAATAATTCCATTTCTCCTGTTTGCTCTTCAGCTAGCACACATATACAAACTGCTGAGATGACAGCTTCAGAAAAAACTCAATTTCTCTTTCAAAAAATAAAAGTCTCAAATCCCAGATGTCTGTCTAGATTTTCAGTCCAACAGATATTAATGTGACCATCACTTTTATTGAAAACCACTGAATTTAAATCCTCCTCCTGTTGCAAGATTGGGTCACAGTTCCTCATCTTTCAGAGTTTTTGTCTCTTCCTGAGTTTGAACAAGATCCTTTAGCAATATGAAATCAATTACAAAACCATTTTTTACCCTGCTCTGTTTGAGGTAAAAAAGTCTATGAATTCCTCTCTATAAATCGCAGAAGCTACAATAACATAAAACTCTTTCCTCTTTACATCTCAAAGCAGAAGATTCATGGAGAAATCCTGCAATTCTGTAGGGTACCTTCCCTGGTAGGTAAGACTGCACTATAAGGGTAGGGGAGTGAAAGAAATGGGACTGGTTCTTCTGATAACCTACTAGAATCTGCAAAGGTTAGATCAGCTATTTTCTTGAACATATGCAACTGGTTAGGGTATCTGGTATTTTGCAAACTCCTAGTGAACATATCTATGTGAATCGGCACTGAAAAATCTGTCTCCGAAATAAAAACTGAGTAAATACTTTAATGTTACATAATATCTTAGTTAACATATAACTTAGAAAAAGACTAAGATGTTGCAATGGCCTGGATGTGGCATTAGATATCTTTTTGCTGTTCTTGTTAAAAAAATGAAAATAACACTATCAAACATGACTAATATATAAGCTCATTAAAAGGACTGGTTCACATACACTTACTAGAGACTTCTTAGGACTCAGCCATACCTCCTCTAAACATCCCAATTACAGTAAGCATGCTTTACCTGATCATGACTTGCCATTCACTTATGCTCCCTGAATCTCTTAGGGATTGCACATGATTTATACAGTCATGATTCTGCAGCTCTGGCTGCAGAGCATGCATTAATATTGATTCAGTGCGGTATTGTGTTAACATACTTGGCCTCTTTACAGGACTTAAACATGATAATGAGCCTCAACTAATTCAGAATTTTGCTTTTTAGTGCAGCATGGTGAGGCAAAATCCTGACTCAGGTGGAGCAGGAACAGTGCTCAGACTTTGGGTAGCAATTGGAAAGACAGACTGCAACAAGACAATGAAAAATGCAGTTTGGGATATCTACTTCACAGATTGATAGGAAATGCTGGTCAGTCAATATGGTTTATGTGGAAGAAGGGTGACGGAACAAGAAATGGGTCAGAGTAGAAACTAAGACAGGACTGACCAGTGGCAAAGAATAAGAGAAAAAAACTGAGAGGGACTTAGGAATAACACTGAGCATAGTGCTGAAAAAAAGTCAAATAACTACATATTTGCTAAAATAATATGTGTCCTAGGGAGAAAAAGCAGCTTTAAATATTTTAGAAATATGTTCTCATGTATCTAAGAGACTAGATTACACCTGCAGAGGAAATCCTAAATCTTAATTTCATGATCTTCAGTGTTTAAATTAAGAGACTAGATTACACCTGCAGAGGAAATCCTAAATCTTAATTTCATGATCTTCAGTGTTTAAATTGGCTTGGATATAAAGTATATCTGACAGGTTGTTCATTACCTATAATTAAACTAGCATGGCAGTATAAAATGATGAGGGAAGCTAAGAAATCTCAGATGCTACTAACAATTCCTTTGCTGTTTTTCAACATAATGATGATAAAGAAAGGAGACACTGTCTTATACAATATTCTCATTCCAGTCTTTCTCCCAAAGGATAACTAATAGATGGACAGACGCAAGAGCAAGTTGAAATTTCCATAGTACTAGCTTCTGAAAATTATATAGTTTCACACTACATCTGCTCTTATAGAACTCTATACCTGTTACCCATGGATTTATCTGAAATGAGTATCTTCATTTTCCAATATACACTGAGTTAATTAAGGGTAGCCAGTTAGTTTACTAGTGTTATATGAGAATGTTAGAGATCACAATTCTCTAACAGTGCTAATATATTAGCCTGCCTAAGTGCAAATATTTAAAATGTATCTTCTCCGTGCTTACGTTTACCAATTGCAAAATGGCATTATGCAACTCTGTCTTTGGTAATCTTTTAAATATGCTGAAATAAATAATAGGATCAAATCACCTTTGCTTTTCACTTGATTAAAGTTTCCATGAACTAGAAATGCAGCCTCTGAAAATCCTGCAGAATGTAAGAGTACAATCGCACTTCCTTGTCTGAATGACAGCTGCTTTTTAAAACATAACCACTGCCATGTTATTATAAGGAGCTTCCAAAAACAAAAACACATAACCCTCCTTACTGTTTCAGTCTTGTAGATCAACATCAACTCTAGAACATAATTAAAAGACAGAAATATGTCTTTCCAAAGAAAAAGTCTAGGTTCCTTTGTAGGGAAAACACTGGGCAAGGAGTACTGGCTAATACAGTCTGTACTTTCTTGTCTGGGCAATTTTTAATCAAGGTAAACAATATGCACTGTTAAATGGGACTTCGTACTCAGAAGCTTTTAATGTAACAAAATGCAATAGTGGCACTGAAATCATAACAATAGTATAATTTTGCTCTCCTGGTAATATCTCATTAACCCATTCAGTCATATGTGAAATAAACAGATAATTAAACTCAGGTCACCCGTTATTAAGAAGCAGATAATAAAACCTGAAAAATTATTACTTTACATTTTAAATTTATGACCAGTACCAAGGAGTATATGTCCTGTTTCTCTAAGAATTTTTATTTCTAAATTAGCCTTCAGTAATTACTAAGCAGAAAATAATAGAAGAAATTACATGGACAATAAGTGAAGATACCTAAAATAACTGCATGGTAGTAAGAGACTGTAAAGCAATATAATGATCTGCAATTGTAATTGCAGAATTGGAATTGCAGTCTGTAACTGATCTACGAAAATGTATTTAAATAGTAATATTTGTGAACACAACAATTAAATGTTCAATGAAATAGATGGTTGTCTGCTGAAAAATTGGAGAATTTACAACAGGCTGTTTAACTAAAACAATCTTTATCACATTTTCAAGGGTTCTATTTCCTTGTAAAATAATTCTCGTCATCTGAAGTTCTAGTCCTGTTCAGAAGTCTACATAGATACATCCTTGATAAACATCATAATAATTGATAAAACACAACTTTCCCTTTGGTTTTCTTAAGCCATCTGCCAAATGGCTTTTTATTGGCTGCCCAATAAAACATGAAGTAAACTACTTATTAGCAAGTAATGTAAAACTGGTATTTCTTTTTCCTGTTCTCATTAATATGATTCTTCATAATCTGTTTCTTAAGGAAGACCCTATAGAGGCCAGCACACTGTCAGTCATATGATTGTACTTAACAGGGAACATACCACAATACTCGTAGCAAGGAATAAAAAATTAATTTAAAATCTAATCTCTTTTGTATCCCCCTATCCCTGTCTCTCAGTGTCTGTGTCTGTCCCTAATGCCACCCTCCAATGGCCTAGTCATATTTCACTATATTTCCTCTGCCCTACAGAACCTGGTGAACTTGTTCTGATAGAAGATTTAGAAGCAGAACGTGTTGGATTGTGGACTACTTTCTGTACATTTGTGTGGATTTAATAAATCCTAACCCTCTTCATGACCTTGCCTTCCAATAAATCACAGTGTTCCCCTATGCCAGTTTTAGGGAGCTTCAGGGAGCTAAAGAGCCATGGAAAAGATATCTGGATGTGTGGTAACACAGACCTTTCCCACGGGAACTTTCTCTTCTGCCTTCTATGTTTTGTAAATAGAGATAAAAGCTTGGATGTTATTGAAAACTGTCTCTGGAAAGATGGACATTCTACCTGGCCTATCGGCCTAGGGGGAGGTTATGAATTGACCCAATCCGGACGACCTTTGGAAAGTCTATAGAAGTTTTAGAATTAAATAATAAATTCAGATTTCCTGCCTCACCCAAACTCGTCTGGTTCTTTCGCTCTGCCAGTGGTTCAACAGCAACATGGATGGAGCAAGGGAGGCTTTTAGCGGGAGGGGGTCTGCCAGCTTTCCTCTTGAGCAAATATTACCAGTGTGTGCCTGGGCTTGTGGAAGTACAAAAAGTTAAATCTGAGTGTCATTTTGCATTGACTCAGAAAAAGATACACAATAATTCACAAAGCTATAATGGGTAACATGCCATTTTAAAAAATAACAATAAACAGTGTGAGAAACATTTGTTTCATAGCTGTTCTTAGAAATAACAACAATTAAAAGCATTGTTTTAATGTTGACCATCTTTCAAACTTGGGCAATTCTGTTCTGAAATGTGGCCAATATTTTGTGCTTTTGGTTTATCCAGGACTGTCAAATGACTCATGTTTTAAGTTAAATAGATACAGAATAGGTATTTGGTAGGGATTATAAATATTTCTAGTTATTAGAAAAGTGCCTTTATTTCTCTACTTCACAAAAATTTCTGACAATGAAATAATTACCATCTTATCTTCCATAGTTCAGATGTTTTTCCAGTAATTCATCGTTTAATAGTAATTTCACTCCCATATTATCTAGAGTATGCACTACACCTGCTTTTTATTTTATGTGGAATAGAATATCTCTTTGTAGATAGCTACCAACATCTTTTTTTCTATAAATAAAAAAATAAGAAATTGAGTCTCTCCCTTCCCATGATGGTTTCATATGCCAAGAACAACTTGTTTCTGAAGTTTTTTTATCTTTATATTTTCCTGTGATGGTCATGGTTATGTTGTTCCATCTCTCTTTAAACTGATAAAACAGTTAAGCAATCCAAGAACTGGTGCTAGAGCCCAATGAAACAAATTTTTTTCCAGCTTGTCACAGCTTAGGTTAAGTTGCTATCAGAGTATACAGTAGTCTAACTATGCAAGATCAAATCTTTTAAATTTTTTCTTAAGTGTGGCATTTTTTTCTACCAGTGACAATAATTTTTGTTAAAACATGAGTCCCTAGAAAAAAAGGACTTGACTATACTTTGTTGAGTTTCAGATGACAAAAAAGTTTAAAAAAGGCCAGAAAAAAATTTAAAATTATTATGAGTTATAAACTGATAATTAGAAGAGATAAAGAAATCAACTAGGTAAGAAAGAAATTTACTTGTACATTTCTACTCAGGACAACAGGAAGAGCACTGAAAAATAAAGCTCAAATCCTTTTTCCTTTTAGCATCAACTCTGCCAAACAGGGACTGAAGCTACTTGCTGTAATGGCAACCTTTTCCTATAGTTGGTGTTTTTGTGATGGAATAGCAGGTTGGTGTTCCATCTTGCAAACTCAATTCAGGCTTGTGATCAGCAGCTAGACTGCGTGTCAGCTAGCAGGACCCTAGAAATCCAATGCTTCCATAAACTTTCCTTCCATACTTAAGCTGGGAAAATTAATGTGTCAGTGGATCTCAGAGAGTATTGCTTCTACAAATTATAATTATCCTTGTTTTAGTTATTTCATTTTTTATCCTTATACACATATCCTTTTCCTGCTTCTTTTGGGGATTTTTTTGTTATTTTTTTGTTGTTCTGCTCTGCTGTATCAATTTGCTTTTTGTTTTCTTCAAAGTTGTTTTCTAGAGTTGTGTTGTGGTTTAGGAATGGTATTGTCCAATTTAGTGCTCCCTCTGAAACCAGGTGCCACTTGCTTCCCTGATTCCCCTGCCCCCTCCCCTGAGTGTCTTGGAGAGAAGAACCGGCAGCACAAAAGGCAAAGATCATGGACTGAGATAAGAACAATTTACTGAAAGCAGCAATGAGATAAGAAAACAAACAGTAACAGCAACAATGCTAATGACAGAAGGTACAAGAAAAGAGGCAACAATTCACATAGAAACAACTCCACCAGCTTACTTGACAAGAAGGATCTCCTTCTCCTTGGAAGAGACTCCCTTTCTCATCTTTTGTCATTTGGTCTTGGGCCGAAAGAGTACGTTTGAACATTTACTGCAATACCCTGTACCTATGTTTCCTACATCTGTTACCCGTGTGAATATTGTTTGCTTCTCTGTTAACTCACTGCTTCTTTTTCTATTTTCTTTATACTATAATATCCTGCCAAGCACATTTGAGCATCCATTTAGGCTATGCACTCCTCTGTACATTCTGTAACTGTCTAACGTACCTGTATTTCTCATACTTGTGAAGACTTTATCAGTGTGTAAAAGATTGGGTAAATTTTTCCATTTTGCTAATCTTTTTAGTGTCAGTGATACCAATTAAGTGCGTGGATGTCTGTGGGAGAACAATTTGGCTCAATCCCTTTGACTCTTGCTATTAACAGCCATTTTTTATTTCAGGCATAATGATTAAACAAAGTGATTGCACAGATCACATCAGAAATTGAAAAATGAGGATTAGCTGCTGCCACAGCTATATAGTTAGATGGCTTACTAATTCTAACTGAAGTTGTAATTTGAGATTCTTGTCCTATAATTATTTCTATGATAGCCTAAGATTTTGATCTGGTTAAAAAAACCAGAAGCTATACCAGCAGTGCAAGCCCCAATACAATAAGTTAAAAAAAGAAAGTCCCCATTTTATGTTCTTGTTTCAATATTCATCTTCTTATTGCCATTATCCTGGGATTGTTGTTCATGACACAAAACTTTCAAAGTTCACTGAAGTCACACAGGTGTTGCACAGAAAACTATCAGATATTTTGCTTATAAGTTCCTCCTCTCAAAATCTCTTGTCAGAAACTAATTCCAAAAGAAATCCAACATTTTACCAGTATCCTTTATTTATATCCATGACAGAGGGACTATCTTCAGTTTTGTATATATCTCACTGAGAAGCAAATAGGAATTTAAAGCTAAGTTCTAACGTAGAAATGTAAGGGAGTTAAGATAATGAAAGACCTTAGTTTTTGTGGAACTTCTGACTGTTACTTATCTTTCCTTGGATGATCCCTGGGGATTGGAGCTGTCACTGATGTCATTCAAGTTGGAAATGTTGGAGTATTTTCTCTTAAAATGTTATTGTTACCCTGGACAGATGTTGAAAAGTGCCTTTATGTCTTAAAACACAAGGCAGAAAAAAAATTCAAGAATTTGCTCTTTGAAGATGTCTACTAAATTGGCACATGAGAGTACATAATTTCTTATGAGGACTAGGAGTTCACACAGGAATGAAGACTAATATTATTGAAAATGATATATGGAATGGGTGTACAGAAAGAGAATAAGAAAAACTCATCAGCATGAGAGAACAGAAAGACCAGAAAAAAGATTTTCAGGAGTGTTCATATACCTTTAAAAAAAATTATTTACAATATATTTTTCTACCTGATGCGTTTCTCTTCATAAATTTAAGTCATATTTATCATCTTGCAATTAGTATTTACTACATCACTGATTTGAGTATTTTCCATTTACCAAAGTCACTTTGTACATTTTTAAGAGTCAAAAAGCACAAAGGTGAGGGAGGATACTACTCTGCAGATGTCAGAAATTTTGCTTGTTTAATCCTTTTTTGATTCCAGTACAGCAAATGCAATTCTTCATTTTTTTACAGCTAGAAAAACACAACATTAAAAAAAAAAATCAGTTAAGTGCCAGGTGGCTTAAGAATATTTTTGGACTTCCTCTGGTACTTTGATGTTGTAGGTGTTCTTACAGCACTATTAATGAGGTGGTTAGCTGTGTCTAAGGACAAAAATGTCTACATCAAATCAAATCATGTGTGAGGCCAAAAACATACTATTCTTCAAGCATTGCTTGGTTGATATGTTCCAAGATTTTTAAAAGTTCTGAATTCATGTTGCTTCTCAGAACTCTGACAGCATTAATGCTTTGAATTTAAAACAATTTAAAAGAAAAAATCCTTTTTAAAAAGTGTGTAGACTTCCATACTGAAAATAAAGCAAACAAATTGTAGACTATCAAATGAATATCAAGTCAAATTTTTAATTCAATGTTTACTTACATTACATTAACTCTCAAAATGACGAATTCTTAAAACTTTAAATGTAAGAAGATTCATCCGTTTCATATTCATTCAGACGACTGAGAAATCACAACTTATTTACTAAAGGATTCTACATATATAAGCTGTAGTTAGCTAAAATTTTTACTTTACATTTATTTATATTAGCTTTGTATGCCTTTCTTCTACAAACGCTAATCTTTTATGTCTCCCTATAAGATATTCTGGTGTAGAATTTCAGTGAACAATTAAAAGTGTGGCAACTCCTGGTTAGTATCATTTGCATTCAGTTTCCAGTTTCTGAAGAAGTTTAAACCCAGTGCAAATTCTAGAAAATAGTATTCTGGGGCAATGCTTTGGGCTGTATGTACTTGGTTAATTTTTTTCCTTTATACTTGTTCTATGAAGTGATCTGAAGGTGGAATTATTTCAAATACTTTCTGTATTACCACAGGAGGGGTTTTAAAGGTAAAAAAGGCAAGAGATACTAGAATAAACACTGTAGGTGATGGCAGCAATGTTTTGGTTTGTTTTATTTATTTATTTATATTTTTTTAAAAGAAGCTTTCTTAATTTCCAGTTATGATCATGGGTGCACTAGACTTTCCTTGTGGTTGACTCTTCGTGTTAGCCAACTTGTGGCAGAGTCCACATCCATCCTCTTTTGGTTGGAAAAAATTGCGAAAGCAGTTCTTACAAACTAATTTATTGTCATGGTTTGAAATTATTTTGAAGAATCACACAGACGAAACCAGACTGGTATCCCTGAGCCAGTACTTGCTCTGTTGGTGCTTGCTGTTTCCTCTCTGCTCCTTCACTGCCCTACTTGGGCAGAGACACACTCTTCAAGACAACAGTGAGAAAACCTCTCTTATTCACCTGCTCAGTAAGAAAGGTGTCTTAGTTTAAAAGAC
>WBMZ01016989.1:0-16864 GCA_013400975.1 Atrichornis clamosus | reverse complement strand
GGCGAGCTGCGGGGTGAGAGGCGCGGGCCGGGCAGCGCCGTGCCGGGGCCAGGCGGTGGGGTGGCTGGGCTGGCGGCTGCCGCGGCCGGCGACCCTCCCGACGAGCCGGGCTTACTGAGAGCCGCCGTGCTGTGCCGAGGATGGTACCGCTCCCGAGCCTCTTACATGCTCTGTAGCTCGCCGCTAGCTTCCTGTTCAAGAATATTATCTCTGTTTCATGTTCTGCTGAGGAAGTGTAACCTCGTTGTCTACTTCCTCTTAGTTCTTTTAATCTCTAAATTATTGCAAAGGAAAACCGGGCGCTTCGTGTTAAAACGGTATGATTGCACCGGCCATCACGGACCATTTAACCTTCTCTCCTCTTTCTTTCCCAAAAGTAGTTTAATGCACAGATCGCATGTGATGATAAAAGAGTAACATGACAAGAGTTTTGGGCAAAAACCTCGTGGTATCTGGAAAGTCTCCCTTTCCAACCCCCTTTTTTTTTGATCAATTACTTTGAAGAAGCTGTATCACTACTAAGGCAGCTTAACAGTGTTGTTCCTGTCTTTCCTGTATTCCTTATTTCTGAATTTCTAATAAACTCATTTTTAGGGAGTTGATGCATGTCTCGGGTAAGCACAATATTACAAACCCGTGAATATTTTCCGTATGTTTGAGTATATTTCTCTCTCACATGCTCCTTAGAAATTGCTCTAAGGTTGTGCCAAACTGCAAAAGACACTGAGCGGTCACGTGGTTCACATTTTGACCTGCTTATGTGTGTAGTTCATTACAGTCCTTCTGTAAAATTTACAAATATTTATCTTTCGGTTCCAAAGATTACAGGCAGCCTTGCCATAACACTGTTTTCTTTTTGCAGTACAAAATACCTCCCTCCCCTCTCCACGGAAGAGTGATGTTTACCTTTAATCACCTGAGAGCTTTTCAGATATTTACAGAACTAATCATGTGTCTTTTCTGGTTTTACAACTAGCTAATTGCTTGAAGTTGAACTTGGTTTGTTTACAGATTATTACTGAATTCCTGCGAACACATGAAGAGGTGTTGCTCAGAGGAATATTTTCAAAATAGAAATAGGTTTGTAATTAAAAGAAAAGAAACTTAGTTTCAGGATCCCTATAAACGGTCATAAGAAGGTGTGTCTTTGTAGGGAGGGTGATTTGGGTTTTTCTAACATTTCTGTAGGCGTACTCATTATTTTTTTCTCTAAAATTACAGTTGCTTTGTTAGTCTGTATATATTTCCAGAAAAGTGTTGTTACCTGGCTTACAGGGGAAGGGGAGAGCATGGGTAATACAGAGGGAGATAGAACAGTTCCAAATACGTACATACCAAATCCTGTTCTTCCTGTCAGCAGAGTTGCTCTGTTATTTGCAATTCATAGGAAACTTTTTTTCCCCCCTCTCCTGTAGGAGTTTGCCTTGGTTGAGAAGACAGATTCTTGATTTATGGACATTCAATGTTTCTGTCCTTTATAGCTGCCTGTATTTGGCTGAAGGGCAAGTCAGTATTGTGCTTAGAAACACTGATATTCCTTGCAGTGTTTCCTTAGATATATTTTTGCTACTGTTGCTTTGTGAGTACCTTGTTATTAACGTAATGATAAAATACTGAACAGTAGAATTGACTGATACTAATGTACAGTCTGAATGAGAAAAGACCTATGATTTATTACAGCTCTTGACAGGTTTTTTTTTAGCATTGATTAGTGAGAGATGAAGTTTTCAAAAATGGTTTCTCATGTGTTTATTAAAATATCTGACTCAATGCAGGAGGTGACTTCTACTGTGATGTGCTCTTCTCTTCACCCTCTTACCACTTTCTCCTGTCCCCATTTTAGGTAGATTGCAGAGCGGTTTAATCCCGTACAAGGTATTGGAGAAGACAGGCATTGACTGTTGAGCCCAAATCAGTAACAAAACATCTGTTATTGCTTCTGAGGGACCTCACTATGATCAACATTCATTACCTCAGTGTTCTCTATAGAGTAGGTAATAATTGGCTGAATCAGCATGAAAAAATGTTCCATTCAAGATGAGTAGCAACTTAGACAATAGTGTCACAATGACTGTTGCTCAAAATCCAGTCTGGAGGAGAAAAGGACAAAAAAGAGAAATGCTTGTGTGCTGAGTACAAGACTTAAAAGAAGACATGGGAAAATATTAGTGTCCAAGTCAGCTAGAAATAAATTTCCCCTCTGGTAGGCTGAATTTCCCATGGAAAAATGTCATATACTTTCAAGATTGTTATAATTCCAGCTTTATTGTAGGTGGTTTTCCTTGAATGAAGTAGCGCTATAGGGGTTTTTTTCTGCAAACCATTTAATAAGCAAACAATATTTTTAATCTTAATTAAAACTGCTTTCTGTTCACATTTCTCCATTTCATAGTCAGGGGGTATACTAGATTTACTTAAGTGTTTGCTACTGGATTTACGTGTGAACATGATTCTGTTTAGCTGTCAAATATTCATTTGGGATTTACTTTGATTTAGACATTATCGTGAGAACTTCACATTTTCATACCTCTGACACATCCATATCCACCCAGTTCCTTCCACTCTTTAAGTCTTTATGGAAAACACTGATATAGTAATGACTGAATGTCCCTGGAGATTAAGATACACAAACAAACACTTCCAGGTTTCTAACAGCTCTTATGTTTTTCCACTCAATGCTGTTTATCCGCTTTGGCACTTGGAAGAATGCAGTGAAACCCGCTAGTTTTGCTGTCCAAGGTGTAGTGTGGTGATAGAGTTCTATTCAAATTTTTGACAATGCTGACAGTTCAAACAAATATATCCAAATGTTAATACTTATCTGATTGTGTTTAGTGAAGAGGGAGGATGGTGAGAGCTAATTGCTTATCGTACATGTGAGTTGCTTGGCCCTGCAGCTTCTGTAATTGTCTCAATTTCTCAAGCCTGTTTTAGAAAAAAAGTGGGGAAAGGAGGGACAGGAGAGGAGAATTGTACTGTATGAAAAAGACATAGGAGGTAGTCAGTGCAAATTGGTAGTTGCTGACCTTTTTATTTCCTTTTAACAGTTAATTAAACTTTTAGTCTAGCAATGTTTAACTTGCCATTAATTTTTCTATTTTAAAAGTGCAAGAGACTGATTTTTTTTAAAGAATTTATCAACATGAGACAAACCAGAAGTAAATTCCTCAGATTCCCAAGGCTGTGCTTTTACTTTGCTCACAGGTATTACTCAGAGGTAAAAAATTGTAAACTTCCAGTTATTTAACTCAGTCAGAGCTGAGTTTTTTGAAAGCACTCTTTTGTATGCATAATATCTGGAGTCTTAAAGTAGTGTGCAATGACTTGTACAGCTGCATCTATTTTTTGGGGGGTGAAGCGGGGAAAAGGTCCTTCCTAATTTCTTTGGGTGGAAGCTGTAACTTTTTTGTTACTAGCTCTACGTGGAAGCTTGGGGTTATTTAGAGCAGAATTCTTACACTAAAACAAACATCTGCTAGTTTTTCTGTGTTTAAAAAAGCGAAATATTTGGTGCAGTATGTAGTACAGAAGTGAACAGCCATATGATAAAGGAGCCCTGAGTTTGTCTCCCAGTGCGTCACAGGGTATCACTGCTCAGTGCTGCTCTGTCCAGCTCTCTTGCCTTCCTGCATCAGTATGGCTTAGCTAAAGCATTTAGACTTCAGATGATTATCAGTATCCGCAACTGTGAGTAATCTTTTCTATCTCTGGAACTCTGTAAACTAGTTTCCCATAGTCTGGCTATACATCTTGCAAAGGAACATGGATGAATGTTTATTGGCAAAGCTGAAAGGTTATAGCCCAGGTAAAAACAAAGGGAGAAGAGTCAACAGGATGTCTGTTGTTTGATCTAGACTGTCTTTGGGGCATTGGCTATTTTTAAGCATTCTTCCTGTGAACCTTTTTGAACTCCTTCTTTGCTGAAAATTCCTGAGAAGAGCATGTAGTTGCAGATGCTGAAAATCCAGGTATGTTCCTGTGCTAATGTAGCATTTGGTGCAAAAACATTGTCAGCTTTTCCATTTACAGATGACTTCTCTTACCTTTTGTGTGGGTAAGTGAAACTGATTTTTCGTGCTGAGAAGTGTGATACAGCTTGTTGTGGCTTAGCCCACCCCACAGCCCCAGCTTGCAACCAAGCACCATGCAGCCACTCACCCCCTGCACAGTGGGATGGGAGAGAGAACCAGAATGGTAAAAGTGAGAAAACTCGTGGCTTGAGGTAAAGACAGTTTAGTAGGTACAGTAAAAGCAGTGCAAGCAAGGCAAAGCAAGGAATTCATTCACAATGTTCCATGGTCAGCTATTCCTAGGAAAGCAGGGCTCTATCATACATAACAGTGACTTGGGAAGGGAAAACACTGTCACTCCAACTGTCTCCTTCTTCCCCTAGCTTCATATGCTATGCCATATGGTAGGGATATCCCTTGGGTCAGTTGGGATCAGCTGTCCCATCTGTGTCCCCTCTTAATTCTTTGTGCACCCCCAGCCACTTGCTGGTGAGGTGAGGTGAGAAGCAGATACGGCCTTGATTCTATGTAAGTGCTGCTCAGCAGTAAGGAAGACATCTTTGTATTATCAACACTTTTCAGCACAGATCCAAAACACAGCCACATACTAGGTACTGTCCCAGCCAAACCCATCATGCTTGAGCACACCCAGTGCTCAAGAACAGGTTTATTTTAGTCTGTACTAATTCTTGATGTGCAATTGTGAGCCAGGCTTAATGGAAAATACCTGTGTTTCAAAGTGATTCCTGTGTCCGTTGAATAGTTGTACCAGGCACAGCATTGTGACTTTTGGGTGGGGCTTGGTATTTGGAAGGCGTTCTTGCCTTCCTGGATTGTTATCGCTATAAAAGTCTGTTTTTTAAAGCTGCGTTTGTGACATTAACTTGGAAGTATTGCAGTTCAGTAGCACTTTATTCTGGTTTAGTCATTTCAATAAGCAGCTAATCTGATTTGCACTGTTGAATTCAGAGCAGCAAATAGAGATGTTGGAAATTCTGAAAATACTACATACTCGTAACTCTAAATTCTACATGTGCAGCGACTTCATGGGCTGACCATGAAATTACTTTTTTTGGCATCTAAAAGACTGTCACCACTGAATGTCTATACTCATGCCATAATTCATGAGCTTACAGTAGATGGCAATTACCCTGTTAACCTGAAGGTGTCTGCTCCTGCATGCAGATCCCATAATGTAGTTTTCTTTGACCTGGGATCTCGGACTTCAATCCTGTGCATTTTATTCGGTTTAATGTTCTTTACTGCTGCTATTGGAGCTTCTTGTATATGTTGTCTGTCACCTTATGAGTTGCTGCCTCTGTCAGCAGAAGCCTGGAAATGACAATTTGTATCAAGAGAAGGAGTTATTTACAGCCTCTTCTCTTTTAAAAGAAGGACAATGAGGAAAAGCAGTGTCTGAAATAGAACATTTTATCATGGCAAGTTAAAAACATTATTTTAGAAGGTAAAAGTGTAATTGATCTTCCAAAACCAAAGCCATGGATAGCTCCAGTCTGGAAGATTATGGTGGCTCTTGTAAGTTAGCCCTGGTGTCCTGTTTTAGAGATCGCAAGTCTGCAGTGATGTTGTGTGAAGAGGCAGGAACACACTCACGTGTGTCAGGTGTTCCACTGTTTGCCGCAACACTCGCAACTCCTCTATACATAAAGGGTTCAACTGGCGAGCTATTAAAGGAGTTTTGACTTCATTTTGTTCCATGAGCTGCTTTCTAAGGTGAGGAATCTGCAGCATTGTACAAACCTGTGTGTGCAGAGAGGTTTGAGTGTTGTTTCTTTTGCTTTTGGAGAGGGGTCAGTTTTATTTCCCTGCTACTATGCATTAGGTACAGCTTGTTCTAGAGGTAGAACAGAGTGACTTTGGCATGTTCTGGCATGATTGTTCTTATGTTTGTTCTTTCCCACAAGCTTTAGTATTGGCATTTTTTTAATTTGGTTTTTTTGGAAGCAGAAAGCTGTTGGAAATCTCACGTAAATAACTGTTCTATGTTCCCAGATCATAGGTTGAGCTAATTGGAGCCACTTTGCTAAGACCAGTGGAAAACAGTCTTTGAAATATGTAGCATATATTTAGTTCCTTAAATTCAGCTTCTGTGCACTGATCTGTAAAGTTTGTGAATGCTTGGGTGTTTTATTTAAAGACAAATTGTTTAGCAAGTACAGATACTATGTAAAATCTTTTTTGCACCAAAAGCAGCGAGCAAGTCCTCTCAAATCAGTATTGATTTAGGAAATTATAGCAGAACAGGCACAGTGCTGATGAATTATGGTCCAGAATAAAGTGTTATTAGAAGAGTGATGTTAATATAGATGCATTGAAACATAACTAGTGCTGTCAGTGTATGTAGGACCGTCACCTGGCATGAAGAGGAATTCTCGTGTAAATCCAATTTTGATTATGTAAGTAGGTAAATTGTAGTTGATTAAAATTGTGGGGGAATTTTTAAAATAATTCTGGGGTGACATGGAAGCTGTGGAATTAATAAGTACAAGACAACTTGATAGGATAACTTTAATGCTCCTGTAATATCACATTGCAGCGTACTTGAAGACACTTTGGTCTTAGTCTTGAGCACCAAGATGGTGCTGTTGTGAATGAGGACAATAGCAGTCATGATTTAAAGTTAAGCAGGGTTGTCTGTGTCTCTTTGAACAGGGGCAGTTGTCGTAGAATGGGGGCTAGAGAGAGGCTTGCTCGAAGGACTTGGGGCTGCTTTTGCTTCACACTTGCCGTCCAGGAAGGGAGGGATGCAGACAGACTTTTTCTGTAAATAACTTCTCTGGTTCCATTAAGTTTTAATACTTAAATACTCACTTCATTTCAGACCTCTGCGTCTGTCAGTGGACTACTCAAAGGGAGGTGCAAGATGGTTTCTGGTGGTGTAGCGCTGCCTGACTTGATGCCTTTTGCTAGTACTTTACTGTTAGACCTCAAGTTCTGCAGATATGACTTAGCTAAGAATTACTTTTTGATATGCAGGTCAAATGAAAAAAAAATTCCTCACAAACACATGTCAGTTTATTGTCTCATAACGGTTCTCTCTAGTAGGATGAGTTAAAGTTTGTGAAATCATACTGAGTTCATTATAGGGTTAGATCTGTCAGCCAACTGAATCTGCTCACATGCAGTTTCAAACCACTCCCTTTTAATACCAACAGCACCTGCATAGGCTTGAAAGCACTCAGAAAAGCAGCCATATCTTGTAGTGTAACCTACAGCATTCGGATTATTGGTAGAAGCATCCACTTTAATAGTTCAGGTACTGCAGGTGAGGGAATGCATTCAACACTGTTTTTGTAAAGTGATTTACTTCATCATTTCACCTAGATGTGAAAAACTAATTCAGTTCTCTTCCTCCTTCCCCAGTTAACAGAAGTAATGAGATGCAAGAAAATGTAATCTAATTCTTACAGAGTGTGCATATTGTTGGGAATTTTCAAGCAAATTATAGATATATGCTTTTGCCATAGATCCCAATCGTTCATTCGGTATGAATGTTTCTGTGTAATTACTCTGTATGAATATATTTATGTATTCCCCATCTCTAGATACCTGCTTGAACAAGACTTTCCAGGCATGCGGATTGGTCCAGAGCCTACCACAGATTCTTTCATTGCTGTGATGTATGGAGAAACAGAAGGAAATGTTCCTGGAAATGCCCTGGTTGTTGATCCTAAGAAGCCATTCCGCAAACTCAGCCGCTTTGGAAATGCTTTCCTGAACAGGTGAGATCTTCTTGCTTTCTGTTTCCTGATTATTATGTTTAAATTTTGGCATGTTCTGTTTTGAACAGCATGGACAAAACATTCAAATACAAGCAGGAGTGGTGGCAGTTCAGGTGAATTTAAAAAAACAAAAAAGGGCAGTACAAGGTAGGGTGGTGTTAGGATAGAGATACTCAGTTATCTGAATAGAAAACAGTTGTTAAAACCAGTTCACAGAAAATTGCAGAAATGCTCCACTGGGTGAATTGTTTGTGAGGCACTATGCCAGGTGGAACTCAGGATCAGTTTATGCACACATTCTACTCAATAAGGCTGATAGGTTAGTACAATTATTAAAAACTACCATTCAAAAATAAAAGGAAAAAATATTTTCGGTTTGATTCTGTCTTGTTCCTTTCCACTGATTTCACTGGATATCTTGGTATAGCTATTTAAAATTGTGAATTGCTGGGATAAGTAAAAAGACCTTCAAGAATGGAGAAGATTCAAATGTGCCTCCTGGACAAAATAAAAAGTCAAGCTCTGAAGTGTTCTTGACTGAAGCTCTCGACTACCTGGTCTTCAGGTAGTTCCACAGACCAGAGAGGTAGTGTTAGCTTCTGGATGGCTGCTGTGTATTTGTAAAAAGGAGAGAGTTGTTCAGGGGCTGTGAATATTTTCATAGTAAACTTAAGTAGCATGCTAAATATTTCCAGTTAAAAGTTACTAATAACTCTGTTCACGTTGTCTGAGCAATCACCTTGTTTTCTTCCTGTATTTGATGGTAGCTTGACATGGAGGCCTTACTTTGTAAGCCAATTCATCTAAATTGGTTCTTTTTAACAATAAACTTTCCTGTTTGGCCGATAAACACTGGCATATGTGTTAGAAGTTCATCATGTACAGTTTTATCTCTTGCCGTGCTTTTCAAAGAAGAATGTTTATAGCTGCTTATACTTGGCTTGGCTATCACTTTGCAGAGATAAGAATACGTGCTGCGGGAAGCTGTAGTCAAGTCCCATTTTAAATAACAATTTTGAAATAATTGGCTAAGTTCTGTCGTCCAGATCACTATTCTGTTTCTTGCCTTTCCCCACCATTGTGCTCTTTCTACAAAAAATTAATATACTGTAAATTGTATTTTGCAGAATATTCAAATATTTGCACAGAGCATTTAGTAATGGTATGTGTTTACTGGGATGAGTGGTGCATAATTTTTTGCCTAAATCACCTGTCTAATTAGTTGTGTGAGGTTCTGAATATTATGCAAGCAAGATTATTTTTTAGCTAAAAAAGATGGACATTCAAAGTAACTGGCTTAATTATTCCAATTCTTTTGGTGACTGTGATATTGTTATATTGAAGCTCTGTGAGCAACCTTATCTTCCCCAACAGTCTTGTTTCGTCCTTAGCTTTTCAGAGGAGATCTAGGTGCTTATATTTCCCTAACATCACCCTCAGTCTGCCTCTCGGGTCACGTTGCTGCTTTTTCAAAACTTGCTAACTCTTTTCTCTTTATGGTTTCACCTAGGTGAAATTGTCTTAGGCTTCAGTATCTTTGAGTAACTTCCCCCAGTTCTTACCTCTAATCATGCTACATGTTTTACTTCCCCTTCTGTCACTTGCTATGCTGACAGTTCCTTTTCTCCAATATTACATTTTTCACTTCTGCCTTAACAGATTTTTCTCCACTTCCTCCCCCCACTCCCATGTTGCTTTTTAAATGGTTTCTAATCCTAGTATTTTGCTTTATGGAGGAACTTAAGGCTATGAACACTTAGACTGTGAAGTTGAATGCCCTTTTCATCCAAGTGTAACAATCCAAATGACAGGAAACAGGGACTGAGGTAATGGAAAAACTGAAAACAAACAAGAACACAGTAGCGCAATCAAGGCTTGTACTTAGTAATTAGCTGCATTAATTTATTTATGTTACCTTGCTTTTGTCTTTTTCCATGACCCCTTCTTATTTTCCCCTGTATCTCACTGCTTGTGAGAGATGTTCCTCTAAGGCTCCTGAGTGTAGAAACTGGTCTTTTATTTCTGCTGTGTACTTTTAGGAAAAGTTGAGAAGGAAAGGAAGGGGGACAGGACCTAGTGTACCCTTGGATGCTGGGGAGAAAAGAATATTGCATTTTACCAGGAAAGCATGTAAATAAATCAGTGCTGCTGAGAAGAAATGCATGGTCCTGCTCTATTCTGGTGTGTCATAAGCAATTACAGTCATCTCATTCATACAACTGTTCTTGTAACACTTTTTTTTGGTAAAAGTCTGTTTGTCGTTCAGGTAGATAGCATGTAGTTTTGCTTTCTATGATGTAGCACTTTCATGACCTACATGAAATGTGTTGTTAGGAAATAAGTCTCAGTGTTGAAAAGAGATACTCAAATACCTCTAGTATTACAATTTTAAGTTGTCTAAAATATTCGTTTGAGGTAAGATTTTTTAACCCATCTGTCATCTTAAGGATATGTTCTAAAAGTTACAACCAGTTAGTTCTGAGTTCATCCTTCTATTTCGTACGTGTTTACCAAGTACTTTTCTCCTCCCGTTGGCACTAATGACTGCTACAAGGATGGCAGTGTCTACATTTCTCAGGCTTGTAGTTCTCTGTTTTCTCTCCAGGTCTTTTCCAGCTGTTCCAGATCGGGTGGTACCTAAGGCAAGACACTGCTTTATTGTTCAGCTAACACAACAGTGCCTTTCTTCCCGTAAGATGGGTCTAGAAACATCTAGGTGATACTAATCAAGCACTGGGCTTTCTAAGGTTGAATGAAAGTGATATGAAAAAACATACATGCAAATTCAGCCTTCACACTTCCAACTTTATGAAAGCTACTTCATACTGTACATACGATGTATGGTTTTTTGTAATGGTTCACATGATCAAATATATTTTCTTTGTCACTTATGCACATCCACTATGATCCCACAAAATTTGCTTTGACATAGCATTGCCTTTAGGTTTTGGGAAGTTCAAATAATGTATTCTCAAACAGTACCTCTCTGCTGTTTTGAAAGTATCTCTTAAGCTAGTAAAAAATTAACTGTAGCGGAGGAGTTTGCTTCAGATAAGAGGTATTTTCTATACTTGTTGTCCCACTAAAATGAAGAATACATTTTATATTACATTATATTTACGTACCCTAAGGTTTTATCAGGCTGAGATGGCTGCTGTTTCCTTATGCCCTCTTGGGTTTCAGGGAGAGGCGTAGGGGACGCTGCTGTTTCTGTTGTACCTAAGAAGGAACAGTGTGTGCTTTTGTTAAAGGCTCATTGCTACAAGGTGAAGAGCAAGGCGAAGTAAGATGTAAGGACTTCTTTTCCTCCCAATTTCCTTTGAATAATTTGTATTGTATAAAATAGCATCTAGACTTTGGTATAGTTTACATTTTGTATCTGGTATTCGACTGGTTGAACTCTTCCTGACTCAGATCACCTTCGCCCTTCAAGGTCTTGTTTGACCTTGGCACAGTTATGATTTGCTGTCTGTGATGCTCTGTTTTATGTGGCAGGGTGCTTTCTGAAACCAAGGGTTGACGTAGGGCAGCCCCATCTTAGAGCCTGAGCCTGCAGCTTAGCCCTGTGCGGGGCAGCCTCGCAGGAGGAGGGTGGGTTACGCTGTGTGCTATTGGTATCTTCACCTGCTCCCTGATAAGAAGATTAAACTCTTATGCAAATCTCTTAAAGGCAGGCTATGATGAAGGGCGGTGGAATTCTTCAGTCATGAACTATCCCAGAAGCATCAGAGTAGCTTGGATGTAACACACCAAGTGTTCTGCTCGGCTCTCAGGGTCCTCGTGAATTATTTATTTTTCCGTAATACCACCATTGTATTGGTCTCCAGTTGCAAAGGCAGGAGGTTATTGTTTAGAGCATGCAGTGTGTAATTTGAACTCTTGGTGCTGGCAGTGTGAAAGTTTTGCCTGGGTTTGTGAGAGAAATATTGGTGTTTTCACAAGCCCCACCTGAGGAGAGCAGTGAGTTAGGGAGTGGGGATTGCTCAAACGCTGCTGGATCAGGCAAGAGGGAGATGTGCCAAGGGCTGGAACATAAACATATTGTCAGTATGGCTTTCTGCCAGCTCCCCTTTTGTGTATACTAATTTTGTTCCTAGCTAAATGGTGGTTTGATGGAGTCTTTTTAATGTTGCATTTAAGGCCCAAGCTGTCAGCTCTTGAAAATTTGGAGTTTTATCAGCACTTAGACATACAGTTTTGCAAGGTTTCCCTGTGTTTTCTTTTTTGAGAAGCTCTCTTTAGATTTTTTTTTAAAACGTGTATGGTTGCCAAACGTAGAGGTTCGTCAGGACCTCAGAAATGTCTTGAAATCTCACTTGAGTATTTCTAAACTCAGATACATGATGGAGAGCTGTCAAGCAACAATCTATATGTGAGCTAGGGTTATTGTTAATGGGTTTTTTACTTCCTTTCCCGCAGGTTCATGTGTTCTCAGCTACCTAATCAGGTCCTGAAGAGCATCAGTATCATCGACAGCCCTGGCATTCTCTCTGGAGAGAAGCAGCGCATCAGCAGAGGTGGGTTGCAGAGCTGTACAGTAACCCAGCTCACTAAACTTTTTCTGCTCTGCTGGGCAAGTCAGCATCCTAATCTTTTGGGAGCCTGTTTTAGTGGTACAGAGTGGCGATCTGTCCCAGACTTACTAACTGCAAGCCCTGTTAAACTTACATTTGAAGGCTGGATGTAGGGTTTGGAATTCTTTCTCTTGAGAGCTAGTGGGGGTTGGGATTTCTGTAATACTTCTGCTCTGGCTGCAAATGGCTACAGTTGCATGGTCTGTTGACTAATTAGTGTTTTGACACTCCTGAGAAAAAGCCTTATTTTCATCATTTTAATTGCTTTCCACAAAATAATAGTGACTCATATACACTGTTGAAGTTCATGAATGAAAAAGTGTTTCCTAATAGCTATAGGTTGGTCATGTCTAAAAAATTCAGGGGTGAGGCTATAAATAAGGTGGGTTTATTGTGAACACAGCTACTAATGTTGCTTCTTAAGGTT
The DNA here is from genome assembly GCA_013400975.1 of Atrichornis clamosus. Lineage (NCBI taxonomy): Eukaryota > Metazoa > Chordata > Aves > Passeriformes > Menuridae > Atrichornis > Atrichornis clamosus. The sequence continues at coordinate 4,110 of WBMZ01016989.1, read as the reverse complement.
TCTCAGTCATGATACAATGTAATATTCGGTCAAAAGAGGAAGTCAAAAGGTAGCAGGAGAAAGCAAATGAGAATATTTTTAATAATATGAAAATTCTGCAGAGAACTGAATGCTGTTTAACAAGCTGTTTAAAAAATTAGCCTTTGAGAAACTATTTCAACAAAACAGTATAATGTAAGCAACTTTCTTCCTTGCATTCTTCAGCTGCATTTAAGTGCATTTCAATTTTCTGTGGAGTTGTAAATGGTAGTGATGCAGGGTGTGGCTTATGCTGCTCTATTTTCAGACCTTTGCTTAAGACGTGGAAACTTGTGTTTCATGTCTGTGTGAGAGGAAATAAACAGTTCTTTAACATATCACACCTGGGATTTTTTGAGGAGATCCTGGTATGAGCAGAATATATGGCAGCTGTGTGACAACAGTCTTGTCTTTACATTAAACTGACAGAAAAAGGGACTGACTTCTTAGGACTGTAATCTAAATTATGCTTGCTTAGTAACCTGGTCTACCAGATGCTTCTGAATTCTTTCTTCAATGATGTTTTGTCTTTTTATTAGTCATAGAGTCATGTACCGCTTTCATCATGGGGAGAGCACTAGACATTCCTTTATGTGGTACATTGGTAAAATAGTAGAGATGAACAGCATGAGCGCTCTACGTCTGTGCAAGCAAAGGCTTGAATGTTGTAAAACCAGAAATAAAACAGATACTGCATGTTGGCACTCTTATTTCTAGACAGAAGAAATTCAGTGTGTAACTAATGATTTTTAGTCCTGAAAAAATCTCCTTGTAAAATGCCCACAAAATGTTTAAATCCCAGTTTACACAGTCTGCTTCTATATTGCAGATTCCAGCTCCCTGTTTCCTCCTCAAGTTAAAACTAGATGTATCTTACCGCTTCTTTGCTTGTTAAATCAAGAGAAAAATGATGTTTGGCAGCATTCAAGTATCTGTTGCCGCTTTCATAACAGTATGGAAGTGAACATGAAATATGCAGAAAACTTGAGTATCATATTTATATGCCACTGAAAACGTGAGCAGTTGTATAACCCAAATTCAACACCATTAGGGAATGCTGTGGAAGTCCCAGACCTCCATGTGCAAGACATAGTTGTGTTTCGCTCCAGGTTATGTGTCACTGGGTCCTGTGTTGCCTAAAGGACCGTGACTCTTCACTGCCATCTGGAATTGCTCTTGTGACTTAACAAAACATGCAACTCTTGTTCCCTTATAGTTCAGAAACTCTGTGTCTTGATGGTATGTGCCTTATCAATTGTTATGGCCTAGCTGGCCTGACCTTTGATATGATAGACTTCGACCTAAGTTGACACAGCTCAGTGATTATCTCAGCCTCTTACCTGTTTCACGGGCTTTAACTTGATTAGATTACATTTCATGAATTTTTTTCCTGGTGTTAAGAATTGTCTTGAATGTGTCGCTTGTCATAGTTCTTCTATCACAAGTGTGATTCTCCTGTACGCTGTCAGGTTTAATCAGTGTGGTTGTACCATTTATGAGGTTTGGGAAGTTGACTTCAGACCACTGTTCTCTGTGTCCCAGGCTTTCAGGGCAGGTTAAATAAAGGTTTCATATACTGAGGCATCAGCATACATGAAGTTACCTACAAGTGACTGTGGATTTATTACATGCACCTATTCCATGCTATCGTGATTATGAAATACTGTGCTCACCCTTGGCTGCAGTGTTGCATAGTCAGACACATTTCCTGTATATGGCTTTTGGGCTGCTTGTGCAGTTTGCATATAGGTGGTTTTGTGGAGTACCAACTTGACTTGTCCTGTGATGCTGCACAGCAAGGCTTGTCCGACCTGTTTCCTGAAGGAGTCAGTCTGGCTTAAACATATTGATGCTATAAATCTAATTTAGCATGTTTTGAAGCTTGAGTTGCCTTGCCGACTTTTTAAGTCATTGTGTGCAAATGTAAGCAGGATTCTCCAAGAGGTTTTACACTGTCCTTAAATGTGTCTCTGTCAAAGGTTAAGCATAGGTCCAACATAGGTGAGCAGCAGCTTTTCTTATTGGTGATGTTTTAAAGTGTTTGATGGAAGAATAGCATTACAGGGCCTCAGTGTAAAACCTTATCTCTTTGCTATTGGTGAGTTTTTTCCGTCTTCTCACAAGCAACTGCTTAACTGTTTACTTGTGAGTAAATGTAACACCTGCATAATACTAAAATTTGACAGGTATCACTGGGAGTAAGGTGAAGCCTTCTGAGACCAAGAAAGGAATCAAATGTTAACTTTAAGTTTCAAAATGCAGGAAAACAGTAAGGGGGCTATGTAAAAATACAGGACATGGACTATTTCCCAGCCTGCTCTATTTTTAACTCTGGAAAGCATCCAAGCCGCAGCTTAAGGAGCTGATTGCTTGAAGGGTCAAAAATACACACAGAGTGCAACACTCAAAGATGTCTGAAGACACACCTTTCCCGCTCCTGTTGTCGGCTGGAGGATGTGCCAGAAGCTTGCTGCCTGTCGGTTCAGGGGCTGTGTAAGTGTCTGGAGGAGAATGTGCAGACATGTGCCAGCATTGTCCCCTGGTCAGACAATGCCTGTCCCTGTGCTGCTTCTGCAGCATCACTGATGATGTTCACAACATGCTTGTCAGACAGATATGTCCATGTGGTCTGCAACATTTGGAAGGAACAATGACTGTCTGGCAGGATGTGGGGAGGAACCCCTTTAAGGAAGGGAGAGGGTGTTTGGCTCGTGATTGAGTGGCATGAAGGCAAGTGTTTCAAGGAGTAGGGAGAAGGAGTTCAGGGGAAAATGGATATTGGTTAGTTTGCATATTTAAACCTAGTTATTTAAATATAGTTCATTTTCTGTGTTCAATCTACTTGTGAAAATGTAGTTATGGATTAAGTGGTATATATTTGCAGCCTTGTATCAGGCTTTTCCTTGCAGTGAGATACTGTACATTTGCCTTATTAGTCCACCAAGAGGAGTGTAGTAATATTGTTATCCAGGAGTGCTGGATTGAGACAGGCTTTCATGAATGTAACTGGAAACTTCTACTGCGGCTAGCAGAAGGTGCATGTTTTCATATGTGCCTGAAAGCTTAGATGCTCCTCTGTGGCATTAGAAGAACAGCAGATTGGGCAGAGGAGAAAGGCTGCACTTGTTTATGTGGGTGCTATTCTCTGAGCCTGAAGGCTGCTCACTGCAGCACTCATCCGAGAGGTACCTCTCTGCTGCTGTGCCAGTGGCACCAGCCTCAGGAGTGGAAAAACTGCGTGTTCTGCCTGTCTGTACAAAAAGGGAACTTGTGGAGTCCATCAGGCATCCCAAATTGTTTTCTGAATTGCAAAAGCTTTGGAAGATAATATTAGGGCAAGTCAGAAATTATTTACCTTGGGCTCACAAGGGAAAGAATACCATGTTTAAGTCTGTGTAATTAGCACAGGCAATTGACCCATGCTCATTCTGCACAACTGCAAGCTGTATCTTTGAGTATGGCTGGTGGCTGCTGTGCAAAGGGCTGGTGCTTTGCCCTGTGCTGCTGACACATGATAGCTCATGGTCATTCATCAGTGTTTCCACAGCTGGTAACCACCAGCAGCTTCTCTCCAACGTTTTCATCTCTTCTGCATTGTTTCAGTTTGTTCTGTGTGGTCTCGACTCAGCCCATTGCTGGTGCCCAAGAGCTGCCTCTGTCAGAAGCAGCAGCTCACACCCTGCCCACAGCCTGGGACGGGTTCAAGAGCTCTGCAGTGCAGCTGGTGTATCACTGCTTTCCCGTCCCTCAGCTGCGTACAAGGGTGACTTGTGACTTTCTCATAAGCATTTGCAAGTAGGTGTTGCTCCTGGTGACACAGAGGTCCTCTTTCTGGATGTAATTGTTGACATCAGTCGTTGAGAACAAACCTTTGAAGAAATAGCAGTTAGAGGAACAAGAGGCTGAGAAGTATCAGCACCAGACCTTTTTGGTCAAGTTTTCCAATCTGATCAGGGTTCACCTAGTACTGCTCAATTTTGAAAGCCCTGATCCATACATATGTATGGAAATACTTAACCATATTTTTATCACTTCTCTGTAGTTCAGATATACTTTAATGTAAAACTGCTGAATCTGTATTATAATTATATA
>WBMZ01016987.1:0-16352 GCA_013400975.1 Atrichornis clamosus | reverse complement strand
GTTACTCCCGCCTCCGCCGCTGCCTCGGCGGGCGCCGCGCGCCGTCCCCGCGCGGCCGGGGAGCCGCCTCCGGCCCCCCACAGGCCCCGGGAACAGCGGCTGCTCCGCGGGGCTCAGGCCGCGGCTAGCAGGGCATGTCGCTGGGGCTCCACCCAGTCACCCGCCGGGCCAGACCCCAGGGGTCCGCTCCCCTGAGGGCTCCAGGGGTTACGGAGGGCTCCTGTCACAGGTGCCGCTGCCGGCTTTGAGGACAGACCCTCTCTTCCCTGGCTTGACCTCCCACAACCGAACCTTCCTCTCTCCAAGAAAGAACCAACCCACAAAGACATTTGGGGTCCTAAATTCCCCGATTTCAGTAGGATGTTTGTACCTAAATATCTGTGTAGGTCTTAATTTCTTTCCACATTCTCCAGGCAATGTGGAATTTCCCATTGGGCTGATGAAGAAACTCCCCAAGAAACCCTCTACAAACTCTCCTTTATTGACATGAAAATAAAGCAAAGCGAAACCTCCAACTGTGTAACTGTGGAGCACCTGCGTTCCTTAGAGGTGGTGGTTGTGTTTTTCCACCAGAAATTATGTTGTACCCATGACACAAAGCAGTAAATATTTAAGGGGAAAACCATTCCCACCCAGACTGTGCTCTAGTGAGGCTGGGTGGTTTGGTTAGCTTAAATAGGATGGAAGCAGTTTGAAAAGTGCTGGTGGGGCTAATGCGGTCTCCCAAGTGTTGGCCAGGTCTGACACTGAGCAGGGTGACTGCTGAGCCCTCTTGACACCTCCAGTGTCCAGTCAGGACAACACAGTGGGGCACTGGCTGAAGTCAAACTATCCTGAGGCTGGCTCTTGGTGCCATGAGAGTGCTGGATGTGGTGTGGAAGGAACGCTCCTTATTCAAATGTTCCCAAATATGGCATATTGCCTGCAAAAGGAGCCATTACTGCAGCTTTTACTTGAACCTGCTTAGTTATACCAGACAATGCCCGGACTTTGATCTTCCTGCATTTTATATATGTCCATCCTCTCCCCCACAAAAATTGCATACCCTCTGGAAATACCCTTTTGGTATTCCCATTGCTCCATGAGGAGTGGGGTCATTGCCCTCCACAGCTCCTATTCTTGCCCTTTCCAGATGAACCTCAGACACATAAATGTCCTGGTTCCATCCAGGACAGAGTTAATTTTTGCAGTAGCCATGAGGAGGTGAAGCCTGGATCCATGTGAACATAGCTAGGAAGTTATCCCACTTCATGTCAATTGCTGGGGGCAGGGGTAAGGGACTCTCTGGCTTCCATGAAGAAGGGCATTCTTTTCCAGTCAGGAGAAAGCAAGGTGTGGTGGGGAAGAGCTGGTCAGTATTTTGTTGCGGGCTTTCCATATAAATTGTTTCCTTGTCTTATACCTTTTGTTACTAATATTGTTGCTGTTAGTTTTCTTATCTCACTGCTGTTTCCAGTAAATTGTGCTTATCTCAACCCGTGATCTTTGCTTTTTGTACTTCCAACTGGAGGGGGAGGGATGACACTTTTTATTTTAGGGAAACTACTAAATTGAAGAATACCGTTCCTAAACCACAACAAGCGATATATTACTTGGGTTTACCAATTTGCTGTCTGTTCTTGGCTCCCAAATCTTTGTTCCTCTGAGTTAATAGTGGGTCTTTTTTTTTTTCTTTTCCCAGCATTCCCCTATCTAGACCCTGCTGTCCTTCAGAAAACTGTTTCAATTTCCTGAAAAAGTAGATCCTTCCAGGTCCACGGTCTGGCCTAGCTCTCACCAAAAACTTCAGATAAAATCCTCTCCTTCAAAGGCCTTGTTTAGCATCTTCCAGCCCTTCAAACCCAGTATTTCTTCTTCTGCATTCAATAACCCTGCCGCGGTGAGACAGCTCGGTTGTATCTTGTCTGCTGTAGAGCCTCACAGCCCATCTGGTGCAGGGTAGACTGGTGCAGCCTGGGTGCAGCCTGAAACCAGTCGCTCCCAATCTAGCACCTTTCAGATTGCTTCCTTCTCTTCTCTTCCTTCCCTGAAGCTGCACCGTACCAAGTCAGTGAGAAGCAGATATTAACATCTTTCCCACACAGGAACATGTTTCCAGTATCTCTGCTCACTGCACTTCCAGCAAAATCTGTGTGTTGTGCTTGCTCCTGTGTTTTCCTCAGCTCCTGTCCTCTGTCTTCCTCTTCTACTCTGAGAGGGTTGCCTACAACCAGGAATTAGTGAAGGAACATTTTATGCAGTGTCCAAGGAGAAAGGGCTACCATTGCAGGAAACTTGGGGGTGACAGTGAAAATGCAACATGGAATTATGTGCATGTGATGATTCCTGTTCATGCTTATCTAATGTAACCCATTTGTCTTCAGCACTGGAGACTCTCGATATTCTTAGTCATTTACTATCCACTTCTAGTTTGTAATATGGCTTTATTTCAATGCACAGATCTTGGGTGCAAATCTCTAAGACCTCATGGATTTTGGCTGCTGTTTGTACTGTTTTTCCAGAGGAGTTATTATGTTCCACCCCAATTGTGGTGCCATCTAGAAATTCCCCAGCCTTCCCCTCCTGTTGGTAGCATTTAATACTTTTCTCCAGAGTGCCATGTCATCCTCCAGTTTCTCAGTGAAATAACCCATTTGTTTAGGGCAAAACAACTGAGCAGCAAAACCAGAGGCAGCTCTGATCTTTGCCCTGTCCTCTCAGACCCTTGCTGTCTCTGAAATGTAGCAGCTTGGTGTTCACTGTCTCCAACTCCCCCCACTGTGTTTCCTTTCTCAGGTTCTGACAAAGTTAATTCAGTCAGAAAACACCTAATCATCTTATGCAATGTTTTCACCCAAAACAAGCCTGGTTCTTCTGGTATTTGGAAGCCAGAGAAGTGTTATGTGAAAACACGTCTCCATCAGTGGGAAAGCCCATGCCTGTGGGGGCCCACCACCTGGCCCAGGGCCTTGACCTTGAGCAGGGGTCACTGAGCCTGACAAGACCATTACTGTCTCGGCAAGCGCTGTCCCTGTGGCACTCCCTCACCGTGGAGCCACTGCATTCCTGCCCAGTGACACAGTGACTGCGGATGTTCTGGGACTGCTGAAGCTGATGGCACAGTTCAGATCGCTGCCCATCAGTGAGCATGTGTAGCACAGACAGGAGGAGCACTGGGCTCCCACCTTTCCCTGCAGTCCCTTGGTGAGGAGTGCAGAGAATTGCTTATAGAAATCAAGAATGAGTCCCACTGCCTGGAGATGAGATGGGTGTCCACTGTGACACCCTTTTCTCAGAAGTAATGAATTGATTCCTGGTAAGTTCAGTGTTATCAGAAATAGTAGCAATTTTCGTTTCCTTTCGTCTGTGTCTGATGAATGAGATATATGATATGCTGCCCTGGCAGAGGGAGCACAGGGGGTAAGCAAGTCTGGGAGAGCCAGCTAGGAGGCTGGCATCAGCTCTGGGTCTGGAGTGCCACATCATGAAAATCAGAACAAGTCTGCAGCGTTATAGGAGCATTAATAGTCACAGAGATCTGCCTTTTGCCCTTCAAGGGAGAGAGCCAGGCCAGGAGCACTGGAGCTATTAATTGAGTCACAGAGCAGTCATTTGTACATGTAAATGGCAGAAAGCTAAATATGTTCTGCAATCAGTCCTAGCAAAAGACACTGATGGGGACAGCCTCCTTTCAGAGCCTGATGTCCAGCCGCTCTGGGCTGCCTGACACAGCTCTACAAGCACAGATCTTTCTGCCTGGCTCTTGCCAGGCTTCCTTAAAGAGGCAGTTCCCCAAGTTTTTTCTTCCCCAAGCCAAAGGTAACAGCAAGTAAGAACTGAGATGATCATAATGCGTAACTTCCAGCATAAATAAACAACCTCACTGATTTAAAATGTCCTATTGATTTTTGAGGTGTATGTGTTGGCACTTGTGCTGAAATATCTGTGCCCTGACAAATCTGTCCTCTGGCTCTGCCCAGAGCTACCTCAGCCAAACAAATGTTGCCCTTACAGCAGGACTTGAAGTGTTCCTTCAGTTTTTCCCCTGAATGAGATTGGCTTCCCGTTTTTGTCAGTCTCTGCATTATGCAGCTTCCAGGTGTTGCTTGAGGAAGATGAGACACATGTCTTTCTGTAAATCTTTCTGTCTGGCAGGACAAGCATATTGCAGCTGTCTTTCATTACTGTCACGTTGCTTTAACCCAAGTGTTCCAGCTGGTGTCAGAGCAGCTTGGTGTGTTGGCACAATCTCTGCTGCTGTGTTTTCCCAGGTCTTAGTACACAAGATGCAGAATTAAGGGGCCTTGTCTCCAGTTCTTAGCCCAAATGCAGCATCATTTTTACCAGGACTGTGCCAGATAGCTGTTTGCTTGAGGTGCTCTTTAAAAGACCTCTGAGGGCATTATCCATCCCTCCCCACAGTAAGAGAAACAAAAGATGGTTGGTTGGCCTGTTGAAACATCTGGGCTGCTGAAAGCAAATTAAGCAGTGGTTGGAGACAAGAATCTCTCTCAAACAGAATGCAAAAAAAATGTGCTGTCTTTTTACAGCCTTGCCAGAGACCTGCTGATGATGAAGTGTAGAAGAGTATCTGGCATCAAGTATACCCTAAAGAAAACATTCCCTTTGCATGTAGTGAAATCACTCCCTTCTAACACATTTACAGGAATCCTTTAAAACCTCTCCATCACAGTTCTGATCTCTCCCTTCTTTCACTCTCCTCTCTCTTTGGTGCCCATCTCTCCTGTTGAAATTCAGCATGTAGGATTTCCCAAATAACAAAGAGACTCTGTTCCTGCACACACACATTCCTGAATGTAACAAATTTACGTTCATTTTGGTACTTATCTGAGCTTGCATTTCACACTCTTCCTTTTGAAGATCAGTTTGTGTAGTCTCTAGGGTTTACTGCATGTCTTGTGTTATCTATGGTGTTGCTTCCAGTGTTAATAAAACTGGTTTTGGCACCACACCAATTCAGGCATCTGTATCCAATTTTAAATAAACAAATATCCAATTCGTTTTGCGACTGATCACCCATGTGTGCTTTGGACCTGCTGGCAACCTCTGTCAATGCTGCATAATGATGGAGCCGCTGCGGGTTCCGCATCTCCTTCCAAATGACAAACATCATCTCTGTTTGCGTCTGCCACAGAGCCTGCAGGTCCTTGTGCTGCGTCTTTTCCTTGAATGTCTTCCCTTGTTCACTGGGGATGTTTTCCATTTTATTTCAGGTGTGGTACCACGTACTGTTCAGTAACCACACAGAACTAAGGCAGCTGACAGAGGCTGCTCCCTTCAGCGTTAGCTGATCATTAGCTTTTGAGCACTGTGTAGCAGAAGTCTCACTACAGCACCTCAGCATGTCCTAAGGAGCTCTGGCAAGAGCCTCTAAAACACTGTTATTGCTGAGGAATGCCCAACCATGAGTCTTCTCTTATTATTATTCTTTGTGTGTTCATGGGATTCTTTCACCCTTTGCAGTAACACCATCTCTGCTCCCTCCTGCCAGAGGGTGCTGGAGTGTAGGCTTTGATTTATTGGCTAGTGGAGAGGGGGGTTGGCTGGGATTTTTCCCGGAAAGCACGGCACTTCGTCAGGCTAGTTTGCTAAAAGCTAATGAGAAGCACGCCGCAGAGACCAGAGCAGATGGGCAGCTTTTATTTAAACGAGAAAACGCTCTATGGTGACAGTGGGGAAAAAAACTTGGGAAGAGAATGAGAGAGTTCTCTGAATATTCTCTGCAGGAACCCAGCTCTAACAATGGCTCTGAGGTCTGGGTCCTCCCACTGCCAGATACTGGCTCCAGAACAATTTATTTCAAGTCTGGGGATGATTAGACCAAACGGAAAACAAGATTCAAGCAGTTTAGCCAAGGATCAGCCTGAAAAACAACTCTCAGAACAACTCTGCTCTGTATTTGGTGGGCCAAGGGCTGAAAATATGTTTTCCTTCAAGCTGATGACTTTGAAAATGCAAAAGCCTAGAATGCTGAAGCTGGCAACTTGAATTAATATTTCATGAACAACAGGATTTTTTTTTTCTCAGTACAAGGCTGATTCTATTGGCGAAGCTTTCACAGTCCTGCACACTCCAGCACAGAGAATTCACCAGCAGGTTTCATGATTAAATGTTACAGGAATTATTTTTATTTTTTGCTGTGAGAGAGATCACTGGGTGTCAGTGAGGCTGTAGCTTGACACTGATTTGGTGCCATGGAAAGCAGTTACAGCAGATACATGAAGCAAGAGCACCAAGAAGCAGCAGGCAACATTGCAGGGTCCAGCTAATCCCCTAGGAAACCTCAACCATGCTATTACTTGATGCCAACAATTAAAGAAATATCAGCATTAACCTGCATCTGCAGCAGCTTTTCCAAACAAACTAAAAGCAGTCTGTACTGACAGTGAGGCAAAATCAAACCACTTTTGTATGCATCTGGTGCAGTGGTAGCTGCCTCATTCCAATGGCTGAGGTAATAAAGGATACAAGGGCCATTAGACACACATCCTACTCTGGGGAGAAGAGGGAGTAAGCCACTGGAATAGAGAGATTTCACAGTGAGAGAGTACAGTCTGTTCTAGGACTATGATAGGAACAGATACTCCTGAGAAGATATACAAATCTCTTCTGGCTCAGCACAAGGTCTGCCCTGTTGGCAGGCAATTATATATACCAGAGGTCCACGCAGCCAGAATCAGTACCCAGGACACCAGCAAGGTGTCCACACGGGAAGACATCTGTTGAGTTAAAACCTCTTAATAGTGCTGCTGAGCTGTAATTTAAGTGAAGAACAAGCCATGAACAGAGGCTTAATGAGAATCCCTGCTCAAGCTGAGAAGATAAAGGCAAGCCATGGCTGGCCAGCAGGCCTCATACAGCTTCAGTTCCTGCAGAAGATCTGCCTTACAGCACACAGCCCTATCCAGAGCTGTAATGCGATGTTTTGTCGTCACAAGACTTAAATTAGTGATACCAATACAAATAGACATGCCTAGCAGGTTCAGTAGCACTCAGATTCTCCTTTCTGCTCTTCTTCCACTTCCCACACAGAGGACTTGGTAAAAATTAGGAAAATGATCCTTTCTTTGTACGCTATTTCCCATGGAAGCCTTTCTGATATTCCTCAAAATGAACTCTGCACAATAAAGCTCAGGAAATATGATGGGCCCATGGCATGGTCCCAGCTGGTGAATTGGTTGTGTGCCTCCTGGCTGGTAGGTGCACTCATGTTGGTGGCTGAGTCATCTGGGTATGTCTGACAACCTAGAGATCAGGAAAAGGTGGAACACAGCCCTTAGCCCAGGCTAGCAGCCAGGCCTGCACTTGGCCAGGTAAATGTGGTGCCAAGAAGATGCAAAAATCGATGGTATTCTGTGGGTATTTCTCCCTCATGTCTGAGCTGTTCTCTAAACACCCACTAGCACCATTTGAAGGTGCAAGCTCAGATGTTTATTCTTTGAAATTTCTTTTCCATCTGAGACATTTGGAAAGACAATTAGCCACCCACTGTAATATTCATAAGCGTGACCTTCACCACATTGTAGCACATGGCTTTATTGTCTAGATGCTCTGTGATCATCTGACCAAAATGCCCTGACTGTTTCAAAACGCCAGACTCATCTGAATACAAGCAGATGTGGATTCACAAGAGAAAGCATTTACTCCCATGTCCAGTACTCCCCCAGCAAGAGCCAGCTGAGGACATCTACAGAGCAGCGCCATGGAGCTGAACTTTTATCTGGGTGTGACCAACCTATTGGAAAAAAAAGGTATCGCAAAATGCTTGGCACATTGCAGTCTTTGAACTGCAGTACTTTGACTGAGGTGCAGGAAAGGAGGTGAGGGTGGGCATAGGAGGAATTATGTTACAAGACGATCTTCTGCCAGCACAAATGTGCCAACGCCATGACACTGAAAGAAGGGATCTTCTGCTGAGAAAGAAGGATATGGTGAGACTGGACTGATGGGATATGCCTCAGGAATGCTGTCCCACAGAGAGAAAAAACATCACCACAGGCTTCTGTGTAGCTCTCACAACTGACCACAAGCTGTTCTTCCTGTGGGGTTGTCCCAACTTGCTCGCACTGGCAGTGAATCCAGATGTGTGTGATGACGCAATCAGCCTGTGGTCCTGGAAGCCCAGGGGAAGACTCTTGCCACAGCAGGTGCCCTCTCAAGAAGCCCATTGCCTGAAGCCAGAGTCTGACTGATTGCAGAATTGACTGTGGCTAATTAGGAGTGTATTACCAGCCACAGATCAAAAGTTGGCTGAAACCTGCTCAGCAAAGCAGGCTGATGAAACATGATCAAAGGAGCTCTGCCCTTCAGGACACTGAATGAGTCTCAGGTAGAAATGCAGACAAAAGTTCATCCATCCTCCTGGAGAGCTAACAAAGACATACTTTCTGCTCATCCAAGAACTGAGCAGGCTGAAACATTCCCATATCCTTGTCAATGAAGAGGAGCTGACTTGTTTCACCCGACCAGCAAATAATATTGTTTCATGTCTGACTGGTATCACACAGTTCTGGGCCACTTGGTGGAGTTTATCCTAATACTGGTTTTAATCCCTTAAAGTCCCTCTTTCGACTGCCAGAAGGGAACTTACTTTTCACAAGGGCTGTGTCACACAAGCTGTAGCCACATCACTTGGAGACCTTCCTGTACACAGAGCACATTGGATCAGCGATGAAACTGTGAGGGTCTGGTATTATTGACTTGTTGTGTCCTACTGCGACTGTGACTTCTCTTACCAATGCAGCTTAGCACAAATTTGTGCTATATATCTATATATTCATCAGGAATATGAGAGTAGTCAGAATAGGAAAAATTTATGGAAATTTTGGACACCACAGGCCTCCTGAATACCGAATGGGAGAATTTATTCTTTGGTGATGCTATGTACATTCTGGCACAAATCAAAGAAAACGTCAAGATTCCGTATGTCTAATTTTACATCTGAAAACCATATACCCCTCTCCTCACCACAACTTGCTTTGCTTTGCCTTGCCTTGCCTCCTTCCAGCCACCCTCTTGAGGTTGTAAGAAACAAGACCAGACCAGATCCTGACCAATCTGCCCTCCTACCCCATGACCACAAGGAGGGAACACAGTGGTTTGCAGCAGCTCCCCTTTCCCAACGTGTTTATAACAGACTGGCTTATAACTTTGTCACCATTCAGAATAGGGAAAATCCTTGGGTAATCCCCTCCTCATAATTGCAGTAAGTGGGAAAGCATCCAACACAGATATATCCACCCCCACACCCGTCTTCAGCATGAGAAGCAGATGCGCCAGCAGGCCCAGAGCTTTCCCTTGCAATGGAGCTTCTTGGAAAACAGATGTTCTCCTTCCTTGGGTATCCACTTGCTGCAGTTTTCTTGGCAGGAACAGTACCCTATCCCGAATCTCTCTCCTGACAGACATGGTGTGAACAGCCCTTCTTTCTCGTTCAGTGACCACCAAATTAGGAGCTTCTGTGCCCAGACAGTTGCTTTCCATGGTCCCTGAAGAATGAAGGGAATTTAGAACTCTTATTTTTGTCCTGTATGCAAAAAAGGGTCAGGGCAAGGCTGACAAACAGAAAAGAAAACTGGAGTTTGTGGTATTTCTTCTTCATCTGGCCGGTGACTCATGTGGCACTGGTATCTCAGAGCTCAAAATTAAAACTTAGATATGATCCAATTTGCAACCCATAGAAAGAGGCATTTTCCTCTCTCTGTTCCAGGACTCTCCCAGTAGGCCACAGATGGTTCAGCAGATAGAATGTTTTCTGTGCTATACATAATTAAATTATATTCATCACAGTTTCTACTGTGAGTTTTTGAACTCCAGGTTTATTTCTTAAGCAGACTCTGAAGATTTTATTGACAGAACAAATAATTAAAGAGAGAATGGAGGACTTTGTCTAATGGATATAAGTATATCAAAGGAGATAAAATGATAAGTTTTAGTCAGATTTTATAGGGGATTGTATCACAGAGGTGATATGATCAATTATGGGGCAAATTTATATGAAGCAAAGGTTTTTAAAAGTTACGCCCGCTTACCCATATCAGAAACTCCTTAAACTGCTCAAAACTAGAATAATCACCCATTAAAATAATTATCACTTAGAAATGAAGCATTAAAGAGAGGTAATAGAATGTGAGCTGTCAGCCTGTGTAATATATGTGTGATTGAACTCTCTGGATGGATCCATATTCCGGTTACAATGAAGCCTGTGCTAGGAGCTACCATTCTTAGACAGCCACTGATTTTAAAAGAACATCCAAATATAGCTCTATTATTCCATATCTTTTTCTTAAAAAATTTCTCTGGTAATTCACTTGTCTCCAGGGCAGTGATTCTACACAGGCTTCAGACTACTTGTACTCTGGAGAGTCCTGCCCGGTATTTTTGGTACATCAGAGTTTGAGTTCTAAATTTGAGAGCAACTTGACAACATTAGGAAGTAAATTAAGCACACTGAGATGGGGAATGGCTCCACAAGAAGAACAAATATAACTGCAGTCAGGAAGTTTTTCCCCTTAAGGAATTACAGTCATAACCAGAATGCAACATAAATCAGCTCATCCAAAAGTAGAGCAATCAGCTCATTCCCCAGCATACAAATAAATCCAGTTCTATGAGCTTTAGCTATGTCACGGAGTTACATTCTCTCTGTTTCAAGCACCTCTGTGTGAGGAAGGACAACCACTCACAGGAGCCAAGTACTGTCCTGGACATCTCACAGGGAACCAATGATTTCAGTAGGCAGTTAACTCAGGATTGTGCTAATCGCACTGATAAAGCCATTACTTTCAGGGAACATTTTTCCATAGTAAAAAGCCCAAAGTCCCATTCTAGGAACTGAAATAAGGTTCACATTTTCCCTTCGTCAATCATTCATGTAAGCAGGGTTTTTAGAGCTCAGAACCAATCGTTTAGCCTCTCTTTAATATTTTAAACTCAGAGAAGAGCTCATTTTTCTTTTCTACTTTTTTTTTCTCCTTAATGCTTAGGTAAACATCATACATAGCAATTTTCATGTACCAAAACCAGCTTGGCTTATCTGCTCTCCTCAAAGCATGTGTCTGTCAGTGACTTCAGCACAGGACCCCATGTTCAATTACAGCTTCTGCCCTTCAGTTGTACTAATCAAGACATGAAAGAGATAAGCGGCTCAACGCATCTTCCCATCGTTCACTTCCTTTCCCATCAGCCACTCTCACTGCAGAAATAGCTGCAACGTTGGCCAGAGTTGCCCAGGTTGTTCTCCTTCCTCTAAGTTTACTGGAAAATACTTGTTGAATTGGGTGGTTTCACATAGGCCATTTAATGCATTTTGTCTGCAGCAGTGCTAAGGATGTGTTTGTACAAAGTCGTTTGTGTGTGGAGCTGCCATTGAAACTGGTCAGCAGCAGAAGATTTAAATACTCAGAACTTCATGGACTCTGTACAGAAATAGAAGTGAATCTCCAAGAAAAGAAGAAAAAGCTCATTTTGGACAATTCCAAAAGAAACATTCCAGCATCTTGACTCAGTTGGAAAGTAATTAAGATAATCTGGAAATCAGATGCAAAATCTAGCAGGAAAGAAAGGCTCCCACTGCTAAGAGAAACAGCCTTGAAGGAGACACTGATATATAACACATATTCCAGTGTAACAGAGAACAACTGAATTGTTACTGGGATACTAAATTCTGTTTTAATAAATAAACCCTATATTTTCACTCATTTCCAGCTCTGCCTGCTTTCTTTTCTTCTTTCCTTGCTTGTCATTGTCCCCTCATACTCATTCCAGGCAGGTGTGCTGTAAATCCTTTTCATCACACTGTCACACTTACTGACATTTCAAGGACATTTCATTTGAAATGTTAAGGAAAACAGCACTCTGCAGACTTCCAGGAAGAAGCATCAATGGCCGTCAGCATTTGAACTAATGTTGTCCCATCTCCAGCAGGACCCAAATCCTGAGAAGTAACATCTGGAAGCAGGAATATCAGAAAGGCTTCTAAAGGCCCAACCGAGATTGAGTTCACCTGTGACACCACTTCATGGCTTGGTGCTATAATTTAGCACAAGCTATCTCATTATTTTTAGCCCGACCTCTCTGTAGTTTTACCCTGCCACATGCAATTTTTTTCACGCTTGGCATTCATTGTTAATTCCTCAGCATGAAGCTCTCCCCAGTTACTCTTCTTCCATTGTTGTTCACATCTCAAACTCACTTAGAAGATTGCATTCCAAAATTACTGGTTTTGTAAATTATCAGCACCAGATCCTCACCTGATGTTACTCATAGCAGTCCTCAAAAATTAACAGCTCAAGGCTATTTAAGGTGCTGGAGGATATAGATTGCAGTTCTCAAGCTCATAGTGTATGTTCTTTGGGATAGGGACTACACTGTCAATAGGTAAAAATATATATCAATAGATAAAAAGATGTTCATAGAGTCAATCTGGAGTCTAAAGAGCTAGGAGGAAAAAGGGAAGCGGCCCTGGAGTTATGAGACGTATGGCAAAGAGAATTATCAAAGATGACCCTTGGTAATGGAGTGTGTGACTTGGGCCTTTAAAAGGCTTGGAGAAGATGGTAGAAACAAGATGACAGAGCAGACCCTAAATCTTTGTGGTCCCATGGACGGACAAGGCTGGTGCAGCTGTGCATGAGTGGGGGACAGCTGTGCTCCTCTATATCAACTCAGCACTGGGACTTTACTGCTGAACCTCAGCTGGGGCAGTGGCTGGTCCTCCATAAATTAATAGTTTTGTCACATGCTGTTTTCCCTATTCAAGGCATACCTGTTGCAAAACAGAAACATGATGTGACGCAGAGTAAAAGCCCTTATTCAGTTTTATCTTCTGGAACAGCAGTATTTGGCAACCTCAAAAAATAAAAGATTAAAAAAACACTACTGTAGACTAAATAGTTGCCTGTGTCACTAGTTATTAGTCCTCTGCTTAAAAAAACCCCAAACCAACCCAAGTACAGGATCCAGTTTTCTTATCTGCTCAAAAGTAACTTCCCTGATGATGAATTTTGCTTTCCCATCGTATCCTCTTCTGCGTGAATCCTGTCCTTGTAATAGACCAGCACCAGCTGTCATGGATATCAGAAGGGAGTGAATCAAGGACTTGTTTCCTTGCTCGTTGTTGCCTTGCTCTCCATCACTCTTCCCCCACTTGCTTTGTTTCTTATTTTGGTTTGAAAAAGAAAAATCACACAATCGATGATATGCCAACATGAGATTCACTTTACTACCCACCCTCTGGAATTGCAATGAAATTGTGAAATCACAGTGTTCAACAATATGTCATTGATGGCCTTTGAAAGTGGGACAAAAAAGTCAATAAAGTCTCATTTCTCCAGAATGACTTCTCTGTTGTTTTTTCATATTTGCCCTGTGGGATGTTTGGCAATTTTTCGCAGAAAGTACATAACCAAGTTGACTTATCACACGCAGTTCTTTAAAATAACACTGGAGGAATTCAAGGATTTTACTTAACACAATATTGTGAAGAAACACATCAGGGTTCTGTTTGCATTAGCTATAATTCCCTAACATCCCAGTGAGTCTGTTCAGCTGGAGTTTGCAATTAATCTAAAGTTGTTTATGCAATAATTAAGTTTGTAATCATGGATATTTTTTTGAGCTCTGTTTGGGGAAAACCATTAAGAACCTGTGTCCAGATCAGTGGTGTCTCGGGTTAGACAAAAGTCTCACAAAGTGACTAAGATGATACTCGGGGCATTTTCTATGATACCAACAATTGGCACTGGTGCCTTCTGTGGAGTCTACATTTGAGAGAGCAAAAAGCAGTTCAAAGCACAATTTTCCAGCATGCCCAGACCCTGCCTGCTTACGTGGTCAATAAAGAGAAGCCACCAGAACAACTTAGGGAGGTGCCAGTAGATTGTGGTTTGAACACAGGCCCTGCTCCTCAGACAGTCTATATGGAGCCAACACTGGGAATTCAGAGGTCCAAATCACTCCCTTGGAAATCAATGTCATAGAAAGCATCTGAGCAGGATGCTTAAGGGTTTAACCATCCTTTATGTTAAGGCTTAGCCCTTAGTAGCGCTGTTTGTGGGACAAGTTTGTTCATAAATAACCATCCAGGTTGGGTTTATTGAAGATTGTTTCATTTTTACTGCCTATGAAGAGCAGGATTCCAGTGCCACAACCCTCTCCACAGTGCAAACCCTCTCTGTTGGCCTCCAAAGTAGCTCTGCACTGGCATGAAGTTATGAGTCCTCGGCATCCTGCATCTGGCGCAGTTCAGCCCGTATGAATTGCTTCCCACTGTGGTGGTGCCAGACACAATACTTCCACGTCTGGAGAAACACTGATTCATGTGCCCCAGCAATCTCTGATCCCAAAAGCACTCCCCAGGATTTTCATTTGGAAGGAAGCTGTGTTCTTGGGGACAACTCCCCACGGCATTGGCTCTAAATGTGCAGCAACATCAGTGGGCCAAATCCTCAACTCTTGCTCAGTCTCTGTTCTGGGCTTGTTTACCTTTATAAACAACAAGCAAGAGACAGACAACAAGGTAGAGCAGAAACAGTTTCTGCCCTGTCTTTGAACAATACATGAAATCATAGCAACCTCACCCTCAGTGAGGGCTTTCTGGTGTTACCTTAATAAAAATAATTATCCTAATTGCTCACTTTAAGTATTCCAGGTTGACAATACCTGTGTCTTATAAATGAAAGCATGAAATAAAAAAAGCAACTAGTCTTACAAAGAAAAACTTAATCTAAACATTAGATCCCCATCACAGCAGCAAGACAACATAACTGTAGCATCAACATCAAACCTCACAAGTTAGAAGTATTTGTTTAGTATTAAAAGTTTCATCAGTTCACAAGCCTTTTGGTCCTTTTTGTGTCCTGATCTCCCCTGAGAATGTCCATGTCTCAAAATGACAGCTTTCAGGGTCCATGTTGCCTCCATGCTTCATAGCACCTGAAGCTGGTTAGAATACCAGTGGCTACGCACATCCAGTGGATAATATCCATTCCTGTAAGTGAAACACCAACAACTTACAAAGTTTGGTAATATAGCTCTCTCAAATGGTTATTTTCTGCCAAAATCCTGTTCATGAGCTGGGGTTGTTTAGCCTGGAGAAACTGAGGCTCAGGGGAGACCTTTTCACTCTCTACAACTACTAGAAAAGAGGGTGTAGCCAGGTGGGGGTTGGTCTCTTCTTCTACGTAACAAGTAACAGGACAAGAGGAAATGGCCTCAAGTTGTTTCAGGGGAGGTTTACATTGGATATTAGAAAAATTTCTTAATGGAAAAGGTTGTCAAGCTCTGGAATAGGCTGACCAGGGAAGTGGTGGGGTCACCACCCCTGGAAGTATTTAAAAGATGTATAGCTGTGGCACTGAGGAACATGGTTTAGCGATGGACTTGGCAGTGATGGGTTAATGACTGGACTTGATGATCTTAAAGATCTTTGCCAACCTAAATAATTCTGTGATTCTATTTCACCTTGAGGACCACAGCAGAAGAAACAGACGGCACTGCAGCAGCAGGGTGTGCCCTGGCAGGGCAATAGGAATGTCTGCAGTAGCCTGTGGTGATAAGTGGGGAAGCGGGCAGAGCAATAACCTCCACATGTCTCTGTGTGCTGGGGTGCTGGTGTGGGGTGGGTCTGCACGCCCTGCATTTGACATGGTGGGTAGAAAGCCTCATTTGAAGACCTGATGAGCCCTTTGCCTGCTCTGCTCAGCCATGCCCAAAGCAAACAAAACTTCCTGGAATGAGCAGAGATGGCTGCCGGGTGTCTGGGCCACGACTCTTCTCTGTCTGGAGAGTATACTGATGGAGTGCGCATTTCCAAGCCTGATGAGAGGGTCTGAGAGAGGCTGAGTACCCTCCTCGTGCCTCAAGGACAAGCTTAGGAAGGCTGAAGAAGCTTTCTGCACTGTACACCACTGCTGGCACAGAGGAAGCTGCTAGCAGCTTGCCACAGGTGCGCTTCAGCTTGGCGCTCACTGAAGGTCCCGGCTGGCTCAGAGCAGCCCCTGGTACCCAGCGTGCGGGGCCCTCCTGGGTCTAAAGGATGGCAGCTTTATAAGCAGCATTAGGTGATGAGGCAGGAAGTAAAAGTAGGCTTGTTTTCATGAGCCAGGAGTCCTATCAGTCCCACAGCCCTCAATCTCCCTAGGAATTTCCATTAGGAAGCAGAAGTAGGGCTTATTAGACCTCACGTCTGAGTCCTGACTAGTTGCCTTGCTGCCAGTGAACAAGTACATTGAGTGCATCTTGCAGGGAAGCCCCTCTCTGGGGCAAACTTTATGAGTTCCTAATTTTAAAGCACAGGTTTCTGTGACTTCATCCTGATCTTGCATCTTTCTGCATGTGGTGGGTTTGTGTTT
>WBMZ01016979.1:0-82808 GCA_013400975.1 Atrichornis clamosus | reverse complement strand
TGTCTTTTAAACTAAGACATTGTTCCACCTTGGACTGTGGAAATGTGATAAATCCCAGCAATAAACCCAATCTCGAGTTGAGACCAGTGAAAAAGGCTGGAATACCAGCACCTGCCACCTTAACTAAAAAGTGGCATTTGCAACTCTTTACGCCAGGTTAGAAGGGACCTCATGGAGTTTTCAATTGTATTTTCTAAAAGCCAGAACACAAGAGCATTGGAAGGAAAATGAAAATCAGGACTTTACTCACATACCAGGACAACCTTTTCTTTGAGGTGTGCCACCTCTGAGTCCAAATCTCTCAGGACATCAAGAAATGCTGTGCTCAGGTTACGGATGAGCAGGCTGGTAATGTCCTCATGCTCACAGAGCTTCCTGCCTGTGCTGTCTTTGTAGTCCATTAGGACTCCATGTAATTCCAGAAGTACTTCCTCGTGGCTGTGAACCATCTTTCTCAGACACTCATTTTGACTGCCAGCCTCCCTCAGCATCTCCACCTGCATCTGGTTGGCAGCTTCCAGCTCTTGAATAGTATTTTTAAACTGTATTTTTACATCCTCTTGGCTCTGTGATTCCTTTTGCCTGAATTTGGAAACAAAAATAAAATAATTTAGAAAACAGGATTCACATGGATTTCTATCCTAAGAGGTATAATACTTCTATTGATTAACTGCTGGTTTGAACAACTAATGAGTTGTTTTCTAAACCAGGAATGCTATAGCCTTATTCCCAGAGAGAAGTTTCTCTCTGAGGAGGCCTGCTGTGCCTCTCAAAGCTCATACAGACACTCTCCATGATACATCTGTCTTTGCCTTCACACCTGGTATCCTGAAGCGCATCTCCTTCCAACTGCACTTCCATCAGTTTGCTTTGCCAATCAGACATAAATTGATTTTCTCTTGGTCACATAGCTCAGTGGTCTAAAGGAGAAAAAAACCCAAAACAACCAACCAAACTAAACCAACCAAAATAGTGAAGACATGACCTAAAAAACAAAAAAGGCTGATTGAAATAGTGCCAGTGAAACTGTCCAAAGACTCAGCAGTGATCATAGCTCATCTGAATTTAAGAAGCTGTCCCAAATTTCAACTCACTTCATGCAGCCCCTTCTGCACATATCTAACTTTCTGAAGGAAGTTGCAAAATAAGAGGAAAGTCTGGTTATATAAAACCTTAAGCACAGAAGGAAGGAAAGCTGTGCCAATTCACACCATCTTATTTTATTGCAATTGATCAGGCAACAAATCATTTGCTACACTCCTGAGGGGGTGGTATAAGTTTTATTCATCAGAGTCTGAGTGAATCAGTAAATCAAATCTCAGTTTGCCATTAATTTTCAAGCTCATTAATGGCCCTTCAGTGGGAGAAGCTTTCAAATATTAGATATACAACTGTATATAAAAATCATTATATTCAAGCACTACTTTCTGGGGAAAAAAAATTACCCTAAAGAGTAAAACCCCCGAATTTTCACAAACATCACTCTCCCAAAGCTGAGTGATTCTGTATCTAATGGTAGGCAGCATCCTGGATCCCTGCAAGTTCGTTATCAAAGGACAGTGCTACATCCTGCTACTTGTGCAGAAACCTCATTGCCAGCACGAAGAACTCATTCCACTGTGGACAGAAATGAAACTCTTATCCTAGCACAGAGATAACAACGATCAGTGTAACTCATCCTTTACTGCAGAGTGACCTGGGCATCCATATCCTTAAATTCTGTGTTCACTTCTTTCCCCTCACACTAGTATGAGGGCCTACACCTCAGGAATCTGCTGGTTTCCATTTGCAGTGAGTGTGCTGATAATGACACATAGCAGGGACAGGAATTTCTCCAACAGCAAACAAATGCTGTGTAATATCTTAATTCCTGGATAGTCTTGCTCAGTGAAACGGCACCTGTGAAGAAAAAGATATGTATTTATTTTTAACCTATTCAGAACCAATTTTATATAACAAAATTCATTTTGCCCACCTAATTTCAAAACTGCAGGATGACTCAAAGATACTAAGGAGAAGTACGTAGCTCTCCTTTTCCAAGTCTTCTTGGTTGTTTTATCAGGATGAACCCAGATGCAGGTTTATGCAATTCCACTTTCCTAGGATGTTTCCAGATACAGAATTTTTCTACAAGAAAACCTGAAAACAAGATCCCCATAAATATATCTTGATCGTACCTCCAAATGTTGTCTATCTCAATCTGCTTGACTAAAGCCAAACGGACTTTTTCCCCTCACAAAAGTGCTTCTGGAGCAGTGCCCAACAGAAAAGAAAAACTAAAATCTGGGGTGTACCCGAGGTGGGTTAGGCTAGACTTGGATGCCTTGAGTTTCGTGATTGTGATTAACAGCCCTTGGGGGACAAGCCTGGGAACATTTTCCTCAGGGAAAATGAAGAATAAAAAAGAGAAAGGGAGGGGAAAAAGGAGAAAAGGAGAACAGGATAGAAAAGAAGAAGAAGAGAGGAAGAGAAGAGGAAGAAGAAAAAGGAGGAGAGGAGAAAAAGAAAATAGAAAGAAAAGGAAGAGAAAAAGAAAATAGAAAAGAAGGAAAAAACCCCAAGAAAATAAGAAGAAAAAAGACAAAAATAAGGAGAAAAATCTACTACTCAGTGGTAGCTTAAAGCCAGATGATATTGATGGGGTTCTTATTTAGGCTATTTGAATTTCCCTGTGTGACTGGTCCTCTGGAAAACACGTGATTACACCGCAAACCAAGAAGTAGCTCCAGCAGCACTTTCCCGGATTCCTGCATAACTGGACACCTTCAACAAACCCTTTGCCTGACACAGGGCACATAAGGGAGAAAAGCGGAGCCCTTGATCCCGGAGTCCAACCCCGAGGGGCCAGAATCGCGAACAAGCATTAAAAACCCCTCAGCCCTGACATCGCAGGCACTGGAGGTCCGGGACACTACTAGGGCCCGTCTCCCCTCAGCCGGGACAGACGCCGTCCCCTTCCCGCCGTCCCCTTCCCGCCGCGGAGAGCGAGGGACGCCCAGGTCTGTCCCCTCAGCCCTCCATGACACCCGCGCTCCCGGGGGTTCCAGCTCCGCAGGGCGCTGCTGCCGACCCAGCCGCACCACTTCTCCCCCCTGCTCCTCCATGGGAAGGAGCCGCCATCCCGATTCCCCGCCCGCTCCACCCCAGCGCGGCACCAGGAATTGCGGCGCTGAGCCCCTCAGCCCCAACATGGCCGCTGCTCCCTCACGCCGAGGGCACCGTGTTGTGGTTTCGGGTCTCCAGCAGGTTAGTGATGCCGTGCTTGAGGCTGGAGATAAAAATCCTCTCACACGGCAGTAGGGAACGGCCTGGATAATTTTCCACATGGTATTTGGCCGATAAGGCGGTACAGTTTGGAGAGATGACCGTGAGCTGACTGAAGGCAGAACTGGGGGTGAGGAGACTTCCTCCTGCCGGAGACAAGCCCAGAGGGCCAAAAGAGAAAGATTCAAAAGCATCTTCCCCAAAATCCAGTTCAATAATAAAAACTGGGATATTTTTATCTTTACATCTTTCTCATCAGAGAGGGCAAGTTTTTGTGTTCCCTGGTATTTTCAGGGTGAGGGAGAGGGTGTAGGTGTAGAGTCAAGAGGCGATTGCTTCACTTCAGCAAAGGAAATTACATGTCTGACTGCCCCGTTTTTTAGATCTTGATTTCAGAAATGAACACAGAGGTGTCAACAGGCTGTCCCTATTTTCAGGATATTCAAAAGAACAGCCAACAGCTTCTCCTAGACACACCATGATAGAAGTTTCCAGAACTGGCCCCAAAACAAAATCCTCAGAGCTGGAGAGATTATGTCTGAGCAAACCCAAGAGACTGGCAGGTATGTTGATATATTTAAATTAACTGACTAAGATGAAAAACACATAACAATTCCCGAATTCATTTTAATTTACAGGAGAAGAAAACCATTCACCTAGTGCTGAAAGACAGACAAAAGGAGAAAAGTGGTTTT
The DNA here is from genome assembly GCA_013400975.1 of Atrichornis clamosus. Classification (NCBI taxonomy): domain Eukaryota; kingdom Metazoa; phylum Chordata; class Aves; order Passeriformes; family Menuridae; genus Atrichornis; species Atrichornis clamosus. The sequence goes on along the minus strand of WBMZ01016979.1, from coordinate 78,849 downwards.
ACGTGGACTGCTTCAGAAAAGTGAGAATTAACCAGCTGAACGCAGACCTCAGGTCTCCATTCTCCTTGCTGCACTGCAATCCCGAGTGGAAAACTGCTCGAGGAAAGAACTTTTTATTGCACTACCCAGAAGAAGAGGCAGCAGCAAAAAGATCTGTTTTCTCTTAACTCCAGGGAAAAAAGGCAAATGTATGTTTAGGTAAATACGCTTTACAATATCCCGAAGCCAGATTTCAGCCCTTCAGCAGTCTCAGGTGTTAACAAAGCATGAAAACTCACCTGGGAGGGAGTCAGCACCTACCTCTGTCAGGCAGTTGCTGGGCTTTGTTTCTCCTGGCTTTCGGATAGTGAGCTCAGGTTTTGCTCCTTACTGTGGGGCTGGGAAAGGAGGGGGGCACTGATCACCCCGCATTCGCTCTTGGCTTTTCCGTGCTGCGGGCTGAAATTCCAACTTCCCAAGCCCTACCGAGAGCCACCTGCCCCTTACTCCAGCCCCTCTGCCTGACTCGGTAGCCTTGGGAACAAACTCCTCCCTCTGCAGCCGATCACGTACATGAGGGAGAGCCAATCAACGCATCCAGGGTTTGAGTTCTCCCCCAAGTGTCATTCAAAGTCTGGTTTCAGCGGGAAACTTGATATCTTTTCCCCACCAGGATCCTGGCAAGGTGCTTTTTGCAGAACACTACGTGCCCTGGCTGCGGGTGCCTTTTTTTTGTCCCGTGTTTCCCGGGAGTCCAGGTCTGGAGCACCCCAGCACCGCCGGTCACTCCTGAAACAGCAGTTACAACCTGGGGACAGAATAACTCTGTTAGGATCAAATTCCCGAATAACTTTCCTCTCATTTGGGAATACCTCTGAGAAGCTGTCAAGATGCAAATCTAAACTCCTTGTGTTCCAAATAATCCATTCCTGCCAGAGAGCTGTGCAGGGGGGAGAGAACTTCAGAGGAAGGGATTGGAGTAATTCATGCCAGCAGAGACTCTACTGAAATACCTGGGCCATACCCACTAGCCATTTCAGAGTTGGTTAAAGGCTTTAATAGTGGCTTCAACTGTTTAGTAATCATCTTATTTGGGGTGGGGACATTGTAAGGTTGTGATATTGCACTGTGATGACTCATTTTTGATTCCTGGTTCCTGATTCAAACTCTATTTTCAGCAGGGTGATTACATCAGATAGATGAAAATTCAGATGCAGAGGGAAAACCTGCAGTTCTGAGTTCAAATGCCCTTAAGTCACATCCTTCATTGTGGCAGCACTTGTACTCTCCTTAGAGGGGTGGATCGACTCCTCACCTTGGCTTGTTTCTTTTCAGTTTGCTTTGAGGAACTGAGCAACCCAGAGCAGTTTTGTACTGGAGGCGATATTATATGGAGAGTCTCTTTTATGTTTTCCAAAGAAAATTCTTTCTTTTCAGACTTCAAAGACAAGTGCCTTTTCCAACACCAGAAGGATGTGGATTCATTGATTTCACAGGTTACTTCTGTTTCACAGCTTTGTTCTTTCCTTTCGCTCTTAGATCTGTGTTTTTCCCCTTCTCTGATTTTTCATCTTTTTACCTCAGGCCTATCCAGAAAAACAAGCTTATTCTCTGATATTGAAGGTAGGTGAACTCAAATCCAACTGGGGATCTTAAGTGGAGGTTCTCTGTGTAACCTTAGGAATGTTTCTCTAGAAACACCTTTTCAACATTGGTTGATGGTTGCAATCCCTTTGACACCATACAGAGCCTTAACATGTGTTCCTTCCTGTTATTTCTTCTTTTAGATGCCAGACTGACATTTTCCAGAGCTAAGGAGATGGATATCTTGCAATCAACCCAAGCTGATTGGAGGTAAGCATAGGAAAACCATTATTTTTATTTGTTTCTGATTTTTTAATTTGATAAACCTTCGGGGGAATTACTGCCCCAAGAGGGAATGATTCATTTCTGAAGGGATTCTGAGCTGATCCAGGAGAGTTGTGTCTTTTGACATTTGTGTTTTGTTCCATGCTGCTGCAGATTTAGGTGAATGGCTGCAGGATTCCTGGGGAGAGGAAGAAGCTTGAGCCCACTGGTGCCTGAAGGATGTCTATTATTTAAAATTCCTGATGCTCCTCATCTTACACAGAGCCCTGTCTGGAAGAAAAATAGAAGTTCTTCAGTGATAAAACCAGTGACCAAGGCAAAAGAAGCACTTCTTTCCTTTTTCAGCCTTTTCATGCTTTCTGTGTGGTCATGAGCAAGTCACCCATTGGCTCTCTTTGTGAAAGGTAGAAGGAACCACATTATTTTACAAAACTTCTCTTTAGAGATAGGTAGTGAATTTGCTTCCTCTGAACTTACAGGATAAGCAGCAGGTAGATTTAAACTAAGCCTAATGTCTAATTCTCCTGCCAAAAAGGCAGTAACAGATGTGCACAAAATTTAGGACCTGTCTTTGATTTCTAGGTTTACCTTTAACCTGACCTAGTGACTTGCCAGCTCAGGAACTCAGGTAAGATCAGTAACGCCACTCTGAACACTCATAAAATATTCTGCTTCATTTTTGAAAGGAAAAAGCATAACAAATGCCTATTAACTAATGAAATGCTTGCATTTAAATCGATTAACTTAAACTTTTCTGGTTTCAGCACACGGGGGCAGTGTTGCTCTGATTAACTTCATTTGAGAAAGAAACTTTGAATATTTGGAGACATTTAGGACAAGTCAGAGCAGTTGCCAGCTGCCTTGATTGATGATAAATGCAGGGTTTGATTGTGAACTCTGAAAAGTGAAATCAGTGGTAATTTTTCCTGCTTTAGCAGTGTAGTGCTTGATGAGGGAAAGGGTTCTGCCATGACTATTCCAAACTTATTTTCTCTTACACTGAAACAGTGCAAAACTTCAAATATATTATTCTGTATGGAAAGCACTTTTCTGAGCCCAGGTCTCTTTTGTTGCACTCCAGCAAAGTGTATCTCAGCTCTGTCCTGAGAGGAACTCCTCCTAAAAGAATGGCTTTCCTGCAGCAAACTGCTAAGGTGCTCTTGAGGTTCTTGCCAGAGCCATGATTTAAAGCAGAAGAAAAAGTTTGGTATTTAACACTTTGAATTGTTTATATGTAGTTGAATGGCAATTTCTCTTTCATTGTATTCAGCACTGAGGTCTGTTTCTCGGATGAATTTGTTCCCAGCTAAAGCCCAGCAATGCTTATCCCCATGTCGTTGATCACACTTCCTTCATCACTAGCTGCTGAATGATATTAAGCTGTCTTTATCTTGCAAAGGATTTGTTTGCATTACATCTGGCAGGAAGTTAAATTCCTAGAGTTGCTGTTCTCTCACCTGTTCCAAAATCCTTTGGTTACTTTGGGCATCACCAAGTGGTTGGCACTGTGAGAATGGCACAGACAGGTTTTCCAAGGAGAAATGTATGAAGAACACAGATGGGGACTGGATTCTATGAGCACCTGACAGATCTTTAATTCTCGTGTGGAATAAGAGCCTGCGGAGGAAGTAGCACAGTATTTGGTAGCCCTTTTTGGGTGATTGATCAAACTTTTTTCCTTAGCTGGTCGTGAGTCTATGATACATGGAAGCACCCTTTTAGGGCTGGATTAACAGAATAAAAGACTAGCAAGTCTCTAAGCAGTAAGAGGAGAAAATTATGTGCTTGCAATGGTGACAAATTTGATGGAGTTTTTGGCAAAAATGGTGTTGGATTCAGCACTTGAACTGAACCACAGTGCCAGAGGAGAAGTAAAACTGCTTTTCAGAAATATGTTGATAACTTTTAATCATCAGCTATAGCAGGCACCATGAGAAATACAGCTCTTACTGGAAATCTGGTGTCTGCAGACAGGTGTAGAGACAAACATTTTGTATGGGAAATGGATGTAATCCAAAGAACTGCCTTGGCTTATTAACAGGCTGGTGTGTTCTTACACAGCCTTAACTAGTCCTGCTGGCTGGGGATAGGAGGAGGTATGGCCCCGAGAGAGCTCCCGGAGCCTTCGCCTGTCTCTAGAAGGGCTGTGGAGAGGATAGAAATGAATTGCTCTTTGTGGTGACTTGGAATGAGGGTTTTTACAGTGAAACATTAGGAGTGTAAAACTGCAGAAATCTGATTTGAATCAGGCTAAAGGGTAAGTTCTGGATAATAGCAATCCGTGAGCCTGACCAGGATGTGAGCTAATGAAAACTCAGCCCCTGGGAGGGAAGCAGAGGGGACAAAGCTCAGTGTAAGCAAGGATTGAGGAATCATCTACCATGAAAAATAAAGCAAGGGGCCTCTTTTCTGCATTCCTCTTCATGGCTGTTGGGAATGAGAGCTGGGACACATGGGGCAAATAGAAGGTTCTGGGAACCTGTAACATCTTAAAGGGAATGGGAATGGGAGAGGGAATGGGGTGGCATGAACAAATGCAAGGATCCCTGGGTTTAGAATCTCAGCTCCAAAACTTTTCCCCCCATAGTTCATTAAGGTTTTGTTAACACAAGATCCTGACAGCTTGCAAAACCTGAAGGAGAAGTAATGCACACCCCAGGCACCGTAAGATCAAAAGCTGGAGATGCCTTAGAGGCAGGGACACTACTATGTGTTTCTTCAACTATGCCAACAGGAAAGGCAGTGGGCACTGGCCTCCTCTCTCTGTCGTCCTGTTCAAGGTCCAATTAAAATTCAGGAAAGGTTTTGAACACCTTCAGTGACACACGCTGTGATAGATGTTAAGTGATAAGCCAAATCCCCAAGCTTACATGCAGAACAGATGCAACCACATCGAGATGTTCTACAGTAGGCAACTACCTACATTAATAAAAGTATCCCAAGTTTTCGGTGGCATTTCTTATTCCATTGACCTTTTCTGGCAATGTAAATGGGGAAAAGAAATATGTCCAGCAAAGCTGGTAGGCTCCATGCAGAGGAAAAGCTCTTTATGAGAGCAGAATTATTAGCAGTGCTCCACTGAGCTGATTTGGAACAGGTCCATTGTGTTTTCAGCAACTGGCAGTTTGGATTGTTACAATTCCTTGGCAAGGACAATAGAAAGATGGTGGTTTCCGGGGACATAATAAAAGGGTGAGCCCCAGCTTTTGCACACTGCATTTTATAATTGCATGCTTGATGTGCACAATTGGGCAGCACTGCCTTACTTGCCTTAATCCATCTCTCTCTCTCTCTCTCTCTCTCTCTCTCTCTCTCTCTCCCTCACTTCCTCACCCTCCCTCAGAGCAGCAGTAGCTGCTGCAGCTCTGGCAGCAACTCGGGGAGAGCACCAAAAATGAAAAGAGTTCAGTTACCGTCTTAACATTTTTCCCAAGGGATTCATTTCACCTGCTTCTCCAGTTTTCGCAGTAGCTTTTTTTTTACTTTTTAATCCAATAAGTATGGAGTTATTTCACATTTTAAACCCCTCTAAAGGGTTTTAGGAATGGACTTTCTCTCTTCTCCTCCCCCAGCCTTTTTTTTTTTTTTTTTGACGAGTCAGAAAATTGTGAAGTAAGCGAACAGAGTAACTGAGAGCTCGAGAGGGAGAAGACGCTTCCATTCTTTTAGTGCAGTGGACTGAGGCAAAAAGACCATTGTAATGGTAAATTGCATGCAGAAAGGAAGAAAAGACTGATAATCAATCACAAATGAAGCATTCGTTTGGGTTTGGCAATTTGCTGGCCAGGGGCCTTTAAATCTATAAACTTTTTTTTTTCCTTTTTTTACCCCCATCTTTAAAAGCAAAATTTTGATCTACGGAAGACAGGAAGAGAAATCTTTACAAGGCTGTCATGCCCAGAGTACCTGGGAATGGGAAGAGCACAGTGCTGAAACCCCAGCAAAATCCTGACGGAGAAGTAGCGTGCTGAAATGTTGATGGGACTGTTTTTAACCCATCACCTTGGACTCTAACTCTGAAGAAGAACTTTCCACCTCAGGCTCTTTTTGGTTCTCGTATTCAGGGATGACTTGTGGTGGGCTTCTGGGGAGTTTGGTTTCCAACTTGGTCATTCTGTGATTTCCTGCGTGGGTTTTGTATTTGCCTGAGTATGTGATTAGAACAGATGAGGATGCTAGACAATATTAACACCAGCATATCACCTTCAGAGTGCAGCATTACCCACAAGGGAAGATACATCTACCTGGAGGCACTGCTGCATGGAGGTGCTCCATGGGGATTCACGCTGAAAGGCGGGCTGGAGCACGGTGAGCCATTAATCATCTCAAAGGTACTTTTCTCATTTTTCATGCAATGCAAACAAGTTAGGGGTGGTGCCCAACTCAAAGGGCAAGAGTTGTAAAAGTGACTCTGAAATATTATATTTGACGTATTTGGCTTGGTTTTTAAGTGTTGAGCACCTATTCAAGTCAGTAGGTTTGCTCAGGAGCTGTGTATTTGAGAAACACAGGAGAGCTCTCAGCATTTTTTAACTATCCAAGTGCAGATTTTGTCCCACAGGAAGTATCTTGGCTTGCAGAAATTGGCTGTATTTATTTCACTGCCATGAATGGGAGGGAGTAGGGGACTCTCATGAGGTGATTTTGTGTCATTAAGTCATGGCATATCTGAGCATGGTCAGTAATCCATCCCCAGCACTCCCGAAGTGAGAACAGAGTGCTTTTAGTCACACGATGGAATGTTGGCTAATTAGAAGTGTGTGTGTGTGAAACAGTGTAGTAAAGACTTGTACCTATTTGGTAAGTGTATACATATATATATATAGTGTTGTGTTAGAGATTTATTCACCCTATATAATCTCTACTTACTAAATATCTATTAAGTATGCTGCACCAGCAAGATTTTTGTTATTTAAATTATTTTTTTATGATTGAGTATTGTCAACAGGCAACTAGTAGAATAGCTCACAAGGATACTCTGAGGGGAAAAAAATGGGAGAAGGAATTCCTCATTCTCACCAGAAGCAGTCTGTTACAAGTACCCAGGTACCTCAAGATGAAGATGCTGAAGACAACGGAGTTTCAAAAGCATCACATTAAATCTATAAATATCTAAAATATGTTTGACTTATGGCCCTAAAACTGTTCTGAAAATGGGATATAGAAAATTCTGAAATTTCACCTCTAGTGGGTCCTAACCATATTTCTCTTGTGTCATCTGTCTGGTGCATTCTATGTGTTTATAGTGTGCAGTTTTATATTGAGCTACCAGGTGCATGTGGGGACTTATGTCCAATCTTACTCCCTCCTGCAAACAGGGATATATGTGGGGAATTCAACAGATCAGAACTGGTGGCAGCTAAAAGAAAATGCTGATACTCAGAATCAATGTTATTCAAATCCCTTGCTTTTTTGAATCCAGTTGCAACTCCCTGTGCACACATATTCACATGAACACTGTGAGTCACTGAAATAAATTAGTTGTAATTAGTGCATTTACATGTTGAAAGTAATAAAAGGGGGAGTCCCACCATAAAAGTCCTTTCATCATAAAGGGATTTTAGAAATTTCATATATCATCTTTCTTGCAGGGCCTTGGAGACTTTCTTGGAGACAGTTTGGCATAACCACAGACAGCAAAAGTAGCCTCACTGAAATGGTATTATATTTGTGCTTTTATAAGCATCTGGAACTAACACAGGCTGTTCACTGTTCCTGGTGGTGTTCTGCAGTTGTGAGGAAAGAGTTTCTTTTTACTTTGACATTCTTCTGTGATGTAAAAGAGCACCCACCCGCTTTTTTTTCTCCTTTTTTTTTTTTTTTTTTTTTTTTAATTGGGGGCAGGGAGACTGAGAGGATAGGAGATGGCTCTGGCTGCTGAACATTAATTAACCTATGGGATTTGGTTTCCACAACAACCAGGCCCCTTAATGTCAAACATGCCTGGAGTGTGCATAGTGCCACAGGGAGCTGTATCACTTGTGCCTGCCTTTTCTGAAACAACACTGCAAAAATGTGCTGGGTTTTATTTTTGGTTGAGTTTTTCCTTTTTTCTCCTTGTAGTCCCTGCTTGGTTTGTGCTATCAGTGTCAGCATTTCGGTGTTTTGCTCATCTGTGGGTGATGCAGAGCTGGGGAATGGCTGCATGTGAAAGCTGTGCTTTCTGGAATTCAGGCAGCTCCAGTTTCCTGGTTTCCAGTTTCAACTGAGCAGTTCCTCTTGTGCTTGAATTCACTATGTGCTCTTCAGAATTAATTGCATATTAATCATTTAGCTAATTCAGTATTCTTCACCTGATTGTACTGTGACGTAATGAGAAACTGTGGGGAAATTATGAATTATGTTACAGGTTTAATTCTGTACAAGAGTGCTTAGAGAATCATAGAATGTTTGGGGTTGAAAGGGACCATTAAAAATCACACTACTCATACAGGCACGCACTGGGAATGACCTAATGACAGTTCTAAATAATGCTACATATAAATATCAGAAAATGTGGATGTCAGTTTTTAATTTCTGATTATTCATCATTAAGAAGTTTTATTTCTGTTTTGTCTCTGTTCTGTTGGCAAATACATTACATTTATGTCCACTTACCTGTCTGTTTGCATTGACAGAGTGTTGTTAAATGGCCTCAGAGTAAATAAAAATGTACATTTCAGCAAATATCTAAGCTAGTGCCCATGACAGCTTGCAACGTGACTTAAAACAAAGTAGCACTGATTTATTGTTACAGAACAGTAGACAGATAACAGACCTGTGTGAATACAGTAGTTTTTTCTAGCCATCAGGAACTGCTAGGGACTCAGAATATTGATGTGTCTCAGCTTCAGACTAAAGGCTGCAATAGAAGTTCAAAACCAGGAGGAGTGAATTTACAAAAATCCACATGCACGAAAACCTGGTTCTTGCAGCCTTGTGCAGCTCTTGGGAAAGACATGTTTCTCCACCAATAACATGCCAAGAATTTACCCAAAAGTGAGGGAAGCAACAGTGAGGAGTGTAAGTGCAAAACACAGACCTGTATTCTCATCTGGTAGAAAGTGTTGGTTTAGAGATCCAACCACCAGACCTTTAGTATCTTTTTTGTGTATTTTTTTTAGTATTGCCTTCAAAATAAGTGCAAGTTATTTAGTGCCTTTCAGTCAGACTCCCTTTGCTGTACAGACGTGCTGCTGTGCTCTGGGCAACAGGACAGGCTGATTTTGGGAAGTGTGTGGTTGAGTGCACAGATGGGCAAACTTCCAGATAAAAACACTAGTAAAGCTTTGCTGACTCAGCCATGGTGCTCAGCACTTCATGCAACCCAGCCTAACTCAATTTGTCAGAAATGTTGGGTGTGCAGCTGATGTGAATTTGTGTGGTTGAAACACACAGCCTGTTTATGCTAATGCATAATGCATTTTGGTTTTTTGCCTGTGGAAAGACAACCCTATACTGAAACAGTTTCACAGCAGCTAATTCTAAGTCCTTAGTGCAGGTCTATTCATAGTTTATTTTGCTGGAGGTGAATTTATTACACATTTTCCCCTCAGGGAAGCCTCAGATTTAAGCTTTGTGGAATCCTCGCAACATCCATTTTTGTTGTACCAGAAGGAAAGGAATGGAAGAATGGGCAAAAGATAGTCAGTTGCTTGTTCTTTTTCTGCTGCACCTCAAGGAAATGTCCAAAACTCAGTACCTAAATGAGCACCAGAATGTCCCTGGTTAACGGTGGGACAGTGCCCAAAAAGAGGCAAATTAACATGGTGTATTTTTCCTTTTGTATTGATTCTATGGCATGAAACATCAATGACATATTTGTCAAATAGTTCTTTGACAAAAAGGTTCTCAAGTTTTTAATTACTTTCCTTTTTTTTTTTAAACATCACAGTTGCTTATTTTGTTTTAGGTCTTTAAATACATTCATGTTTAAAAAGTAGCTCAGTGTCCTCAGTGTGTCACTAAAGCTTCAAAACCAGTAGAAGTCAGATCCCCTGAAGCAATCTCCACTCCTCTGTTTCCAGACCTTGGTTCATATAGTTGAATTTCTGATTTTTTTATTATACCTCTTTAGTAATTTAGAACCGTGTAATTTTGGTCCAGATTTGGGGATATTTGCTTACAGTGGAAATCTCATTAAACAGATAGTTTCTTCACCTGGAACTAGAACTTCAATAACAAATGCCAGTGATTGCAGGTGATACCAAATGTTTAATTAGAATCCAATATTCTGTGGCTTCAAAACCATGATAATACCAAGAAGTAAACCCAGATTTCTATTTCCAAATTACTTTTTTGGCTTACCCTTAGCTATAAGATCAAAAATGCAAAAATGAAAGCCCCAACTCTTCTAGGCAGTAAAGGGAAACTGGTAACAGAAGGGTTCATTCCCTCTCAGTTTTCTCTAAGAACTTTTAATGTAAGGTAATTGATGTTAATCACTCTCAACCATTTTGGAGCCAGGTGAGGTATTTCTGTGGACTGTTTCTCCTTGCTACACAAACCTTTGGAATAGTTCTAGCTGTTGTGGGCCTCTGAAATGCCCTTTTATTTTGAGCTCCATGTTGACAATACTAACAAAGGAGTTGTTTCTCTTGCCTAGGAATTAAAGCATCCAAAGCATTCTCCCCTGGATAGTGGCTGTGTGGGAACACTTTTCACATTCTGTGCTGGAGTTCATGCCTTCCCTTCACTCAAAAGGGCAGGTTGTTTTGCCAAAAGCATGACACAAACTCTGAGATTTACTTCTCAGCAAGGATGTAGGAAGCAATAAAAATTTAATAACAATGGAAATAGTTTGGGACAGAGCCGGAGAAATAATCTGGAATTCTTGTAAGGTGTTTAAACCTTGTCTGGAGGCTGATCCAAACTCAGAGGCAATGAACAGCAGTCAGTGCTTGCAGGAGCTGGACCCAGCTGTCTTCCATGAGACTCCGCTGCCTGTGCCACTTCTCTGGTATTTTTGGTCAAGAGAGCTCATAGAGCACTTGGTGACATGTAATGGGAATTGTTCCACCATTCTTGACAAAACAAAACTCAAAAGGCTATTCTGTACCCAGCTGGTTCACAGACACTCAGCCCTGTCTCTGATCAACACACTGGGAATCAGTGTTCTCCCAGTACCAGGAGCTCGTAGCTTTCCCCACTTGAATACCCAGAGTGCCCATAAGCAGAATTAAATTATCGTATGCACTAAACAGCCAAAGATTCTTTGCATCTCTTCCCCATATGCCTTGGTGAGACAAACCATTACCCTTTATGGAGGGCTGCAGGCACAAAACCCATGGCCAGTGCTCACATTAGAGAGGCTTCTGTGAAACTGGCAGAGTCATGAGAGACTTGTTGGCTTGGGCATTAGGACATGAAACTGAGCCAGAGGCACAGTGATGACTTCTGTGATTTAAAAAAAAAAATTATTTATTTTTATTTTTTCTTTGAACATTTCCACCCTTGTTATATGGACTTTATTTTTCTCCTCACTGCTGAAGAATAGCTTGGGGTCTGTGTTGTTAATGTTTAAAAAAAACACCCCTTTTCACTCTTTATCTTCCAATAATGCTGCAAGTGGGCTTGTCATAGCAAGGGGTTCATCATGCAAAATCATCTGCCTGCACATCTGACTCTTGTTGCAAGACTGGGGCAGTGCACAAGACAGATGCCTGATCGCAGACAACAGGGAAATCTGGACACTGCAGACAAGACAACGGTTTCAGGAAGCAGGAGGCTGTTCCTCACCACTCTTCCTGGTTTCTCAGGGCTCAGATTAGGGCCTCTCCAAAGACTGCTGATGCCAGCGCAAGGGACAGGATCGCCTACCTTTGCTTCAAGCTAGGGAGTCACTGGATGAAAAGGCTTCTATTGTCAGCCCCTCCATTAGGCTGCGTAGCGTGCTCCAGCACAAAAAGACTTCTGTTCACTTCCACAGCACTGACTTAGCAACCGCAGACAAACCCAGTGCCTGACGTGAGCAGGGCCTTGCTGTGGGCACTGCTGCTGCTCCAGCAGAGTCAGGGGCAGCTCTTCAGGCTGCTGAAGGGGCAGTGCCAGCTGTGCTGTGATGCATCACAGTGAGCCCAGCTACGGGGAATACCTTGCTTGTCCTTACTCATGAAGATCAGCAAGGATGAACCCCAAGGTGCACAGACAACTCCATTACGGACATGCCTGTGGAAGGAAATTAAGAAAAAAATAATCCCTGTGTGCTGAGAAGCAGTGGGGATGGCAACTGCCAGGCCTCGGTGTCCAGCTGACGAGTCATGCTTTAGAGATTCACCCAAGCTGTGAAGTTTTGGCCCAAATGCCCAGAGGTAGCTGCTCTGAAAAATCAGGTCTCCACCGCTGCATTGCAGCCATGAGTTACAGTGTGACGTGTCCTTCAAAGTCACGGAAAGGTGTAAGAGAAGAAGTATTTTCTTCTTGGGTTCTTGAACAGAGAGGAATTCTGTGTGATTAAACACAACATGTAATCCTTAGGGTCAAGAAATGAAGCCTTCATAAATCCTGCTGTGGCTTTAGCTTATATGAAAGATTAGACAGAAAAATGCCACATATCCTTGTTCACTTGGCTGTAGCAGATATAACCAGTGTTAAGGTTTACTCTGATCCTAAATTAAGACCCAGGGAATGCACTCTTTAATTCAATGTTTGTGCAGAAGAGATATTTGCTTGTGAAAAGGTCCACTACATTTAACCTTTCTCACACTTCTTGGGAGCCCAAGGCTTAAGAAGAAACCCCATCATCAGTAATAGAGCTGGAGCTGAGCTAAGCTCGTCTTGAATGTCACTGGTGTTTGCCTTCACGATCTTTTGATGAAGCTCAAAATTGTGGAACATGAATCCAGCATGGGTCTATTACATGGGAAGTATTTGACCAGTAAAAGACCCAATGGAACGCCTGGAGCTGTGTCAGAGGAAGTTTAGGCTGAATATTAGGAAAAGGTTCTTCACCCAGAGGGTGATCAGGCACTGAACATGATCCTCAGGGCAGTGGTCATGGCCCCAAGCCTGCTGGAGCACAAGGAGTGTTTGGAAAATTCTCTCAGGCACAGGGTAGGATTCTTCAAATGGTCCTGTGCAGAGCCAGAAGTTGGACTTTATCCTTAGGGGTCCCTTCCAACTCAGGATATTCTGTGAACTACTCAGAGTTGGGAGGGATCTTTGAAAGTGAAAACGAGGTGAACTGTAATTTGCTTTCTAACAAACATCAGTAGTCAAAGAAGCAATGTCCAGAGGCCTTTGAAAATAGATTGCTAAGGCAGAAAACCTCTGTCACTCATTTGTATACTTCCAAAGCCTTGAGTGGATCCCCATCCGGTGGCAGCAGAGAGAACATCCAAGGACAGTGCCAGGAAACCCTGAAAGATGTTGGCACCCATCAGTACCAACTGACTACACCTGAGAGGTGGAAAAAACCTCTTTCCAAGTGTTTGTTTTAAGTAAGAGAATGTTTGTTTCGGCTTGTTCAATTGGAAATAGAATTCTGGTCTTCCTGTGTTCAGCCAGTCACTGCCTAAAACTTAAAAAAAACCCCTCAACAAAAAAATTATGCCAGGTTTCTTGGTTGACTGAAATTAGGAAAAGAACAACAGGAGCAGAAGAAGAGCAGCTTATCCAGGGCACAGCTTGTTAACATCCTAACTGGTATTCAAGCATAATATTAATTTTTCACACTTGCATTAAAAAATCCCACCAAAAAAAAATTCAAACCCCAGTGAAGAATGATTCCTGCTGATAAGAAAATCACTATGCTTAAATTCATTAATAGAATAGGCTGTGGGATACATTTCAAAGCATGGGGTGAGAAATAAGCTCCCAAATCCCATTAAGAAATAACAGGATTTATGTGCATTCCTCCCATATATTAACTTTCCCCTCTGGAAACGTCTTGTGCTGAGTTGGTGCCACTTTTCAGCAGGTGCAGTGTTTTGCTGTTCCCACAGACCTCACCAGATAATCTGCCAGCCTGAAAGCTATTCCCTATTCTCCCTCAAGAATGGGGATTTTCCGATGCACGGATGAATGAGGAGTTTGGCTGACAAATGCCATGGCTGGGTGTTGTACCAGGATTCAGTCACACATTCTGCAGTGATGCTGTAAGCAGCTCTGTCCTGGACACATCCGCCGCTCCAATGTTTTCAACCCCAGCCAGCAGAGATCCAAGAGATACCGGGGTTTAACAGCCACAGTCAAGAGTGGGGCATTTTCTAAACATGGCATGCAGAGGTACCATTTGTGAGCTGAAGCCTTTGAGGAATTGGTTTGCAGTATCTGCAGGGCCAGAAATTTTCCCAGTACCTGTGGAAAATTTCTGACTCCCAGAGAAGAAGTGTCCACTGGACCCATATGGAAGTTTTTTTCTTGGTTTCCTGTTCAGCTTGTAAACTGTATTTATTTTCTCTATCATGCTAGTGCCAGCAGGATAAAGTTAAAAGCTACAACCCCTTTAATGCTGTTTATGAGTGTAATAAATCTGCTTCCAGGTGGTTAGAATTTGTAGTTGTGATACAGTCACGAGATGTAAGTAAAAACCCCAAATGTGGGGATGGATGAAGAGTGAAGCCAGAGTGAGTCTGCAAATGCACCAGGGAATTTACTACCTCATACAAGAATGATGTTGCTTGAGGTTTATGCATTATTTAATATTGGATTTTGAGATGTTTGCAATGGCACATAATTGCTGGCATAATTGTGTCCTTGAAAATTTGCAGTAGTGCCAGATCCATTATTGCTATCTTTTAAATTTTTCTGTAAAAGTATGCGCTCTTTAAATGAATGCTTCATAGAGAAAAGTGGATTTGTCCCCAATGTCAGACATCATGTTTTCATACATTGATTGATGACCAGTCTTGCCAGTGGACTGAGAGAGACCCACATTTCTCAAATGCAGTCTCACAGAAACTGGGAAATGAGCTGATGGAATCCAGACCAAAGATCTGGCTGTTTTCCAGGAGCAAATACATGGCAAGATGCATTTCCAGTTTCAAGAGAGGGGCTTGAAATGGAGAAAGAAATGTGAAACATTTGGGCAGAGAGGGGTGGGGTCGTGGGGGGAATCTTCATTTTCTCAATGGTCCCTCTCCCCTCCCTCCTGCCCTGCTCTATTTGGTGTTTGCTTAAAAGCAGTTGCCAGTGTTTGTTGAATAGTGTCAGCACAGAAGGGATGCAGCCGCTGACCTGACTAAAAGGCAACAGCAAAAGGTTAGTAGAATTAGTCTTGTACTGCAGACTTGTATTAATAGTTGTATTGTGGGGTTGTTGGCACAAACTCTGCAATTAAATAAGTTGTTGGCACTCTTCCCTAGGTTAAATTACTATGGCTGTTCCCCCTGCTTGCAAGTCAATGAATACAACACTTTTGGGGAGGCAAGTTCAAACATTTTTGTTCTTTGGGGATTCTGCACATTTCTGGTCTCAAGCTAAGAGGTTTCTGCTGGCTGTCCAAGCAGACCTCTGTTGTTGTTCTGTCTCTGCAAACAGCCCATGCAAACTAATGCTGGAATAACCAAGCAGGGAAGGAGGTGGGTGAGAGGGAAAGACACCACAAAAGACTGACGGAGAAACAAATGCCCTTAGAAGAGGTCCTTGCTTTTTCTCCTGCCCAGATCCATGGATGTTTCCTAGCACTGGGCTATTGTTGGAGAGGATTAGTTTTCCATCACAGCTTCATCAGGGGCAACTTACCCTTTTTGTTAGCCCAAAACCACAGCCACAGCCACGGGAGGGGAGGAACTCCCTGCATATCCTTGGCCAAAAGTGCAAAGCAACCCCTTTTTCCATCCTGAGGCCCTCTTCACTCTCCTGCTTTAGTCAATGGAAGTTGAGTTTGGCCCAGGGGTCCCTGCACCCTTCTGTGCCATTCTGCAGGGGCCACTCTCCCCAGTGGCAATACACCTCCCCAGATGGAAAAACTTTGGATTTCCAATTTATTAACTGTTCCTTCTGCTTTGGGAAAAAAGACTCCTTGCTCTTCTTCCTTAGTTTGTCCCTAATGTAGCAACACATGTTGGCCTACCAGCAGCACCTGTGTCCTCACCTGTTCACTAAGGGATACATCCAAAAAACGCTCTTCCTTTCCATGTAATCCAGTCCTTTGCGGTAGCAACCTGTAAACCTCAGACACAAGAACTGCAGGTGCTTTAGTCTCTCTTTTCCTGCAGCCGTGTGGAAAGGCAGCAAGCCTGTGGGGAGACTGTGCTCTGTACAGTCTGAGCTGAGAAACCTGTACAGAGAACATCCAAGATTTCTAAGAAATCGGTGCTATACAGAAAAATGTCTAGGGAGAACCTTCATCTGTGCTTCCCTTAAGAATGGCTGTTATTTAATCAAGCATTGGACATTAATTATGAATTGCAGTTAGAGGTTTCCCTGCCTACCAGGGACATGGGCTTTTTACGGCTTATATCAATGTTTGATGGAGATTGGAGAGTGAGCCAAGGACACACCAACAGAAGCTGAAGGATTGGAGAAAGGAGGAAGCAGAAACAAAAGTAAGCGCACTTGAGTGACTCTGTGTCTCCATGACTTGTTATGTATCTCATCAGCTGCTGAAACAAAAGGTTCCTGTGCTGGTTGGAGCTGAAGAGAACCTGGGTGAGCATCTGTTGTTCTGTATGTTTTATTCTTCACAGGCTGGGATCTTATCAGCTCTTGTTAGCTGAACAGGTTGGACTGTGTCACTCCTTGGATGGGAGCCTTTGACAGGCAAAGAGAAATGACACCAAGTGGTTCAGTCTGTGGTCCTGCTCCTGCTGAGTCAATGCTGAATCATTGACCCATCAGGGTTTGAGGGGGAGAGGAGGTGACAGTGCTGCTCTGTGAGACATTCTGCCTTTGGGGATGAGATATTATAGACAGTCAGTGAGTGGCATATTTTACTGGGGAAAAAATGTGATGCCACAAGCTAAACTCTGTTTGGGATAAATTGCATGCCAACAACAGCATTATCATCTTAATTTTTCCTGAGTCACATTAAACCCTTTTTGTAATTCACAGGGGGTTGTAGTCTGTCGTTGTACTTTTGTTGTGCACCAAGCAGAATCCTCAGTCAAATGTCTTTGATTAGTTGCTGAGTCTTCAGCACTCCAGAGTGAGTCTGCTTCCCTTCAGGGTAAGTTGAAAATGAGGGTAGTATCCTGCCACTTCCAATAAAAGCATTATCTTCCATTATGCCTGTGGCTGTGGCATTCCCCAATGACTGAAAGGGGGCAAATGAATCCAGTAGCAATTGGATCTGAGTTGTGATGCTCCCTGCTACTGTGTGATGTCACTGGCCAGCTTCACAGCAAGGCCTAGAAATCTGCAAGGTGAGTTTATTGTGCCAAAGTGTGGCCTTAAAGTACCTCCTAACAAGGTAATTCAAGGCAAGAATCTCTATACCTGCTAAAAGTTGGGAACGTGGGAGCTAAGTAAGGAAGCCA
The DNA here is from genome assembly GCA_013400975.1 of Atrichornis clamosus. NCBI lineage: Eukaryota > Metazoa > Chordata > Aves > Passeriformes > Menuridae > Atrichornis > Atrichornis clamosus. Next base: position 61,603 of record WBMZ01016979.1, on the reverse strand, counting down.
AAGTTAGAAAGACACCTTTCTGCATATGAGAGATGAGAGATGAGAGACTGGGCCCTTCCAAGCTCTGTAGCTATTCCTGCAAATTCCCTAGTCAAAAAAAAAAAAAAAAGAAAAAAGAGAAAAAAAGATGGATAAAAGGAAAGTGTGGTTGTCTCATAGCTGCTTAACAGACAACCCTGAGATCCCTCTGGCAAGAGCAACTGAAGCTGAATTTGTCATTGTTTGGCTTGTGTCACCCAGCTGGTCGGGTCAGAGAGCTTCTCTGACCTGAGTCCGTGAGTGATGGACAGGTCTGTAGCGGGCATTATCACAACATAATCACATGGAGTGAAAGGAAAACGCTGTGTGCCTTTCTTAAGTTTTTCTCTCCCTGTTCTCCAAATCTTTAGGATAATACATCTTTTCTTATTTTACTCTGAATCCATTAATGCTTATGTTGTGTAATAAGGTTTTCACAGCAAAATATGGCCTGGAGAGTAGTAAATGGAACTCTTCCAAGGATCCCCAAAGATCTGCAAAGATTTTGTTCCACTGCTAAAGGAAGCATTAATCATGGTCAGAAATACTTCCTGCTGGGTTGTAGTGTTTTCTCTGGTTTCCTCTGTCCCTCAGGCACTAGTGGAAATTCCAGCTGATAAGAAGGTGGGGTGGGGAATTTTTGCTGCTTTAAGTTAGCTTAATCGGTTTTGGAACTGAACAGAGGACCTGTAACTTCTCAGTCATATTACTGCTCTCGCCAAAACCAACAGCAGCCCAGAAGAAAAATGCTGGAAACCCAAAGGCCCTAGTTAGGAGGAGAACAGAGGAAGAATTTTATTGGCCTGGGAACTCGTGAAATTCCTTTTCTCCTTCTGTATATCTGCATATATTTGTGTTGCTGGCTTGTGGGGAGTGTAGGAGGACATGTGCATTTGGAGCAGGCAGTGTCAGGAGTTTGGTTATTCACTAGAATTTACAGGTTTTATTTACTCACCGAATATTGACCATGGCATGAATACTAATTTTTAATACATGGAAAGCTTAAAGAATATAGAACAATGTAATATTCTTGGTTTGATGGCCTGTATAGAGAGACTAGTTCTTGTGAACCCTGTACCAAAATCGTGGCAAGATGGAAAGAACAGAAAAAATAGTAGGGGCTCGTGCTGAACTGACAAGTTTTGTTTGACTCTGTATAATAAATGCAGGTGAACTTTGAAATGAAAACAATTGCCCAGACCAAACCTGAAGTATTCTGCTTTTAAAATGTCAAAGTCAAAAGTTTCAACCCTTTAAAGTTATTCCTGCTTTCCTGCCTTTTAGAGATAAACACCTTTTAGTGCATTTAACCTGCATGCGGAAGCAGCCTTGTTCTTGCCACCGCATCACACTGTAGCTAAATAAGGATGCCCTGCTCTTGTCTTTTACACTAAAGCTCTGTTGAATGTGGGGCAATTTAGCTCTCATCCCACCTATGAATGACATTCCTTATTATCTTTGGGGCTTATTTTGACCTTTAGTCTTCTGGTGAAATAGAGGTGAACCTTGCCAGAATCCTCCTTTAGGACCTTTTCTTAATAGTACAAGGAATATATTAAGCTCCTAGGAAAACTTAGGTAGAGAGGCAGCATGTTCATAAAGGAACAGATGTGATGGTATCACTGCATATTATTCCGGTGCATTTCATATTTCTAATGGAGAAAGATATTTTGCTCTTTTTATTATTATTGGTACATGGTGCTGAGTGAAAAATTGATTTTCAGGTCACTGGATGTTAAAAAAATATTTACACTTGATCCAAATGGTTTGTTTCAATAACATTTTTAGTTTTGACTATTCCCAATTCAATTACTAAAATCTAATCAAATAATGACACATTAATATAAACTGGAAAATTGTAACTTTTTGTTTTAAAAATAGTGACCTTCAGGCTGTTTTCTTTGTAATGAATATCTTATCAGAATCAGTGTGTGTTGGAAAATGTTTCCACAATTAACATGACCAATTGGACTTAATCACCTAAGTCACATAGGCATTAGGAAAGTTGATGAGCAGCCTTTAAAGCAAAGCAGACAAGAACTGGATTTGCAGGAACACTTAGTGTCCAGGGAGGTTTCCCTAGTCCTTATTTGAATACTCATAAAAAATCTGGCTTTCTCACTCAAGTACCCTGTTAGCAACTGCTCTTATTTATTCACACCCAGAAGCTCTCACCCGTGATGTCTTTCCACCCTGAGGGGTTACTGCGGCCCTTTGCTCATGAATGCTGCAGTGGAGAGGGGCAGGCAAAGAGATGCTATGATGACCATCATCCCCAGGTCTGTCAGGAGGCCCGGAGTTCCCTCTGCCTGAACTAAAAAGCTCTGCTCTAAGCAGAAGCTTCTGAGGAACTGGATGAGGCCAGGAAGGAGGCACCATGTGCTCAGCATTAGTGCTTAACCTCCCCCCACAGACCAAGCTGTCAAAAGCTTGTTATTTCAACTATTCCAAATAACTTGTGAGACTTGTCTCTAAGTCTAGGGGTAGCACTAATCCAGGGAAAAAGGGTTTGGTAGTGTAGGGCCTTGTCAATGGATCAACTTGTGAGAGTGAAGCAGCTTTTCTTAAAGCTGGTGTATACACACTGATCTGGCATTTGTGTGCAGTGTGAGCCACTGGCTTTATGCGTCCCTGGAAGTGTCCAAGGTAAGGTTGGATGTGGCTTGGAGCAACCTGGTCTAGTGGAAGGTGTCCCTGCCTGTGGCAGGGGGTTGGAACTACATGGTCTTTATGGTCCTTTCCAATCCAAACCACTCTGTGATTCTGAGATAGATTCATCCATGTGGGCTCCATTTGCATCAGTGCCATAGGATTGGGTTACAGAGACACAGGCATCCAGAGGTGCCTGTAGCTCACCACACCTTGCTGGGTTGTACTGGCCTGGTGGAGCATGCTATGGAGACAGGAGCTACCTGTGTGCTGGTGCCCAGCATAACCCTTGAGCAGCCCAGAGCAGTGTCAGCTGGAAGGTCACAAGACTTGATGTTTCTGCCCAGCCTTGTTCTCAGTTCAGCGTTGCGCTGGCTGTAATTCCCTGCACGTGAGCTCTCGCCCTCAAGAGCTGCATCACTCGCAGGGCTTGCCTTGGCTGAGGAGTCGTGGTGCTGGCCCCGCCTGGGCCAGCCCCAGGGTTAGCTGAGGACAGCTGCTGTATGAGGGTGCTGGCTCCATGCAGGCCTCATGCGTCCCCTCCCCGTGGCACATGGGAACAGCCAGGACGGTGTTTGAGGGGAGGCTGGGATCTGTGAGTGTGTGTGCTATGAGGCCCAGGGGTGCTGCCAGCCAAGGGCAATTTGCACATGAGTGCACCAAGAATGCACCAGCTATTCAACGATAATAAGTTTTTATAAGCACACGTTTCTGACCATGTCAAATTTTGTACCCATTCAGCTGACAAAATCCATGGAATTTGACACTGGGGAAACAATCACATTTGAGAAGAGCTTGTACAAAGGGGAACTCACATTGCTTCCCAGCTAGAGCCTGAGAAATTGATTGGCTTTTCTAATACAATATCACACATTTATTCCTTAAGCAAGATTAAAATTTTAGAAGAAGAAAGATTAGTCAGCAAGATTAGAATAGAAAACATTCTTCGAGAGTTATAGTAAGCATAAAGAAATATGGGCTCTCCGCAACTGCAAAAGTAAAAGGACATTTTTTCTTCCACAGTTTTGGATAGCAGAGGTCTACAAACATACAAATGGAGCCTAGTCCATTCTCAGCTCAGAAATCCATTATTTTTTCTAATATTACCTGAGTAAAGTAAAACATGCTCAAGGGTGTGAATAAGATGAGCAAACAGGAAAAAATCGTGTTCCTAGAGGTCTTAGTGTCCCAATACCCAGACAAGAGCAGCAGATGCTGATGTGCCCAAGGGGTGTTCACACTGAAATGAGGGGAATGTAATATCTTCTCCATTAGAAAAAAAATCACAGAATCTAAATCATTTCCCAGTAAGAAAATGAGAAAGAGACTCAGTAAGCATCAAGGAGTGACAGCCATCACCATTGCACTAGCAACAAGGTGTCATCTTGTTAAAGACCAAGAAGGCTCTTAGGTTGGCTCTCTTTTGCCTTCCTGGATGAAGTATTGAAGTACATGAGATGAAATCTTATCTCCCACATTACTGGTCTGATATCAGTTTACCACAATAACTTCTCTCTGGAAAAATAAACATTAGCTCAGCAGAAGGCAAACTACAAAACACAAAGAGACGGAATATTAAGGAAATGGTGAGCAGTCACTTGAGCTTGTACAGGAGCACTTAACTTTCTCACCCCAAGGGCTCAAGTGAGGTGAGGGGTGTTCCTGGGACTCATTAACCACAGTTCCATTGTTCATTTGAAGCTTTTGCTGGGGGGTGATCAATACTTCAAAACCTGTGTGGGAACTGATGGGAGATTAGGAACAAATAATAAAAGTGAAACCAGCTTACAGGCCTGATCCTTTCTCCGCTGTGGTTTTGGGCAGTTTAATTCCTGGGCAGTGAGGAAAGCAGTGTGGTTCAAGAGAAGGGGCCCTGAGGGAGGACCAAGGAGCTGGTGCTTACAATCTACCTCTGGTCCCCAACTGTGCCCTCTTTTACCTCACTTCTGTTTTGGGGACTTTTGAGGTCTTCCCACTGGCACACAGGAGATGCAAGATAAGAGTCATAGTCGTAGGTGATGGGCCACGAGGCTAACATGGACACAGAGAGCTTTTTGGGGTGTTGCACAACAAGGGCTTCAAAGTAATATCCTTGAGTGCCTCTGTGAGGGGCATGATTAACCATCAGGGTGAGAATCTGCTCTTGGAATTGTCCTGTAGTAAACCTGGAAAGAGTGAGTGAGATGTCAGCAGCCCTGACATAACTGAAGCAGAATTTGGTTCTAGCTATTTAAGTATGATGGATGAGCATTATTATCTGCCTGGAGAAACAGAGAGACAATGGCAAAGTCATCCAAGGACAGCCCTTGGGAGCTGGCCAATATCCCAAATCTGCACTACGGCATCAAAGGACAGCATTTTTAATCTGGGCTTCTTCTCTCCCAGCAGCAGGGGAAATAACCTCTCTCTTGCCTGATACTCCTTTGCTTGACACCTCCCCTGTTTTTTCCAGGCCACTACTGGACTTGGAATTAGCTGTCAATGGGAGAGAAAGAGAAGTGAGTGCTGTGCCTGAGCTATGGATAGGGGACCCTTCATAGGGCAGAGTGGCCAGACCTTAGGAAATTAAACATGATGGCCTTTTTCTTTGAGATCTGAAGAAAAACTTACATGATGCTGAATAGCCATGGCACCTTTTTCTTAGATCCTGGTTCAACTTCCCTTTTCCATCATTCCCAAGAAAGCTCCCTGATCCATCAAAATCACCAGATACAATGCATGGAGCAATGATTTCCAGAGGCCAGTGCTTTAGCTGATGTAAATAAACACATTTATCATACTGGAACAACACCAGCATCTCAGCTGAGGAATTGGCCTGTGTTTTTCTTTCACTGGAGTGAATAATGTGTTCCTAAGGTACAAAACTAATTACTTAGGCATATTGCTCTGTCACAAGGAAAAGGCTTGGGAATTCAGGTAGGCAGTGTTAGGCATAAAGCTCAGGCACAGTGTTCAGCATGTTGTAACACAATTTCATGTACTGCTTCAGCAGGACATTCAGACTCTGAACTGACCCTTGAAAAAGGAGGAGACAGGAAAAAAGTGCAGAGAACCTTAAAAGATATATCAGGTTATCCAGCTGAGTGAGTTCTTGTGCTGCTGAAATAAAGAGCTACACAGGTTTTGTCCAGAGAGTACTCTTTTCTTTGGAAAGCATGAGGAACACTTCTCATCATCCTCCCAAGTGAGAAAGAAGAAATATTTGTTGGCTGACATTTGCTTCAAGATCAGCCACTTCCATGTTTGCTTGTGAGGTTGAAAGGGATCACAGAAGAGTCTGATTAAGCAGCAGGGTGGATACTTGCAATATTGGAAAAATGATTTCAAAACAGAAAGTTTCTTAAATTTCACTACAGATGTGTTTCCAGAATACAAAAATCTGTGTAATGAAGGGTATTAGACAGGAATATTTTGGGCAGATTGACTCTATGTACTTCATGGCTTTTGTTCTCTGCATACAGTGAACCATCTGCATACAGTGAATCCTGTTCCCAACTTTTGAACGTTCTGCTGGGGTAATGGAGCTAGACAATGCCAGACCCTTAGATTTTAAAACTTGGTCTGTGGTTTTGGATTAATAAGGGAAGTGTGGTGTTAACTGGTTTATGCATTTCCCTATCACATTAAGTTATCTGTATGCATATATTTCTTCATTGTCAATCAAATAGTCCAATTCTGATTTTAATTCTGTTCTCACGGTACTTTAAAATCTGCAAAGAATTGTATTTAATGTCATTCTTCAGTGCTTAACTCCAAACGGATTTCACCTGTATGCATTTGGGGCCCTGGGTCTTTATATATTGATTTCTTCTGTGTACTTCCTGAATGAAAGAAGCTTTTGTGAGACTATGAGGTACAAGCAGACACCTAAACATATTGTGAGCATTTAGGCAAAAGCCCTTGTTTTAAACAATAGTTTTCAAACCAAAGCATAGGGCTGCAGTTTTTTATTGGGCCAGGGAAAAGCCGTATTTGGAGTTGTACTAAACCTGCAGGTTCTCTGGCTGTGTTTCAGTCTTCCTTCCAGTCAAACTGGCATTTGTCTCCCAGTTCCAGAAATGTTACTGTGATGATGATGTGTGAAATAGAAACAAGACAATTAGCGTTTCAGACATGCCAGGCTGGCACTGGAACCAACTTACTTGAACTCAAAGGGAGCAAATCTGACGTGGAGCCCATTCAGTGTAAACAGCAGACTCAAAAGAGCAGCACGCCTTTATTTTCTGATCACGGTGGGTTAACGACTGCTTGTTAGTCCCAAGGTGTTCTCTCCTTCCCCACGTCCATTCCTTTGGAAAAAGAAATGGACTTTGCCCTTATTGCTCAAATTAAGAGTTTTGACCATGAAGTGATGAAGCATATGCTGTGAGCTATTACAGCTTCATTGGCAAGTGGCAGGGCAAAATTGTTCAGGGACTGTGAGTACAGGAATGGATGATAAGAGCCTTTTCATTTATTAATCACTTTAATTCACATCTAAAACTCAGCCAGCTAAAAAATAACCAGCTCTGGAGAATGGGCATGTAGAGCACAATATAGTCAGCTCATAGCTCGGTCATGACATCCATGTTTTACCACTTGTACTTTGGGAGGCTGTGCCAGGATTAATGACTCTGGACAATGCTGAGAAAGTGTTCATTATATGCAGAAGTTTATTAGATTAACTGACTGGGAGACATTTTGTGGAGAGCTTCAGTGAGATGCTGCCAATCCCAACAGTCCATGTTTTAAATTGAATATTAAGTATTTTCAGTTTTAAAAAATGTACATCACCAGTAGTTGGATGCTGAAGGGAAAAGATTAAACGGAAGGTGGGATGTTTATTTTATATTTTTTTTCCCCAAAAGAAAAGTGTCAGATTGGAATTAATTACTCATGATCCTGTGTAATCACGCTGAATGTTTACACATTTAACACATTTTTAGCTGTACTCTAGAATCTTCCAAGACTTAAATCCCCTGCAGTCCATGGAGATGGAGGTGGCAGTAGATATCTTGGATAGATTGGCTAGCTGATACTGGGAAGCTTGTAAGCTCCCACAGCCTTGGAGGAGGAGTATGTTCATGCTGACAGACACTAACCAGCCACATACAGCTGTCCTTGCACCACGGTTACCCTTTCTGCTACTTGGAGTGGAGGGAGAAGGAGAGGATTTAAAACATTTTCGTTCATTAAAGTATGACAAAAGACCTTATTCTGCCCAGGCATGCAGCCCACAAAGCTGTTTAGGGACTGAAAGAATCAATTGAGGCGATCCAGCGGTAGCAGGACAAAAGACCTCGGGCAGTGTAATTAGCTAAGTAGTGCATGCTGCTCCTTCAGCCCCCACTCAGTTAATCAAGCAGGACAGGGATGGCTGAGTGGAAAACATCACTGAGATCATACACTGGCCACAATCACCTGGGCTCCTCTGAAAGCCACGGCTGGCTTGTGGAGTTTATATATTTTATCAATAATTGAAACTAAATTCCCCATAGATGGACATCCAAACTGAAGGCAGTTCTTGTGGCAAATGGTGTCAATATTAGTGGCAAGTAGAGAAGAGAGACTCCCTCCTTGTGTGTGCTTTACACACTGTTTTGCTCTGAAGACATGCATGAGCATACAGTTATATCTGCAATTTTTGTAGGGATCTCTGGGATCCAACAGGAACAGTCAAGAGGCTGCCACAATCACAGTGTTTTTTTCATACTCTGCATTTGGGTTCTCCATGTGATGAAGGCATTAATCCTGATCTCAGTAAGGGTCAAAATGCAAGAGAGAATCAAACTGCTCAGGCTTTACTCAAATCTGGGGGTCTGTCCTGTCAGCAAAAGGGAAATTCAACAAAAAGAGATTCAGCTGGCTCTGCTCCTAATTCAGCTTGAGGAACAGATGCTGGGATTTTACTGGAACTGGTGCTCTGTGCAGCTTTTCAAAGGGCCAGCACTGTACATTTTTAATTATTATGTTGGCAAGGATCAGAGCAAACAGCAGCAGTTCAGTATTAGCGTTCCCAAAAGTCTCTGCTGGGACAGCTGGAAACTCAGACTTGCAGCCTTAAGGTTTGTTGTCCCATTTCCCTGTCTTTTTGTACCTCTCCTGCCAGGCCATTTGAATGTGAGCTGGTCTTACAAAGCTCATCCAAGCATTTTTCAAGTTCAACACAGTCTACTTTGATACAGAGAAAGCAGTGCCTGGTTTTAACCAACTCAGATAAAGAGACTTCCTCTGAGAGAAACACTATCTTTAAAAAATTTGGAAGCCTGGAGGAAGGGTTGCTACTGGCCATCTGTAGCCATAGCAAAGGAAATACCCATTCCAAGCCCTCTTACTTTTTTATTTGAAAAATCCTTCTGTGTAGAGTTCATCCAAACCCCGTGAAATGGAAAAGGCATATACTGAATTTAGCAGTGCATGGTCAAGTCCCTGGAAAGATATTAATTAAACTAATTCCAAACAGCCTGAGCAGTGTCTGCCACGGTATTTCTGCCTTGAGGTTTCGAGTGTACTTTTTGTTCTTTCCTCTTGGAACTTTTACGCAATCTTCAAGTTTTCTGCAGCTTGTTTGTCTCAAAGCTGTTTTTGCGAAGTTGTTTGCCAGAAAGGACGTTGTCATCATTCACAGGACTTATTTTTAAATTCTGCAAAGATTCCTTAAGTGAGAATGTTATCCCAGTGAACTGCACATCCCAGGGATGCTGTGGAGAGACTTGGAGCTGAAACAATTGACCACATTGATTGAAGTGGCAGGGAGACTGCAGGGAAACAGTGTAGTTACCTTGACTGGAATTTGGCCAGCGTCCCAGATACCACTAATGCCTCTGCTCTTACAGGAATGTCCTGGGATTTTCATTAATGTATAATTCAGCTTATAAAAACATGTGCTTGCTGCCTTTTTCCCTGGAGCTATGGCAATTAAAGAAATGCTGTTTAGCCTCTTTGTAATGACTGGCTTTAGCAGGCACATTCCCTTCCTTTCTAGTTATTCCTGCTCCTCTCCTTCCTTCTCCCACCCCCAGAATGCAAGAGTATAGTTTCCAGCATATTGTGTAAACAGCATGAAGCAAGAATATGATTTTTCAGTGCTTAAGACTGAAGCTAAGAAAATGGAAAAGGTTGTGCAATATTTGGATATAAAGTGCTCCTTGTACCTGGATTCATCCATCACCTTCTGTCTGTAACGGTGATACCTCCAGAATCTGGCACATGCAAGAAGAGAGGAGCCCAGCGAGCCAAATGGCCTTCTCGTGAGGCAGGTTTTAGGGCACATTTTGTGTCCTGCTCTAGTTCAGATATAAAACTGGAATATGGAAAATGTGCCTTTGTAATCCAATTCTTTCCTGAGATCAAGGGCCCTTCACTGCCGAGAGCCAAACATGTCCTTTCACATTGCCTTTGTTAGTGGGAATCTCAGAGTTGTTTGTCCTGTCAGTTTATTTTCAATTACCTTTCCAGAAGCAGAAGAGCAGAAGAGCAGAAAAAAAAAAAAAGAAAAAAGGAGAGAACTGTGAGAAACCAGGAAATGGGACCAAGTGGAGAAGCCAGGAAGGGAATGTGTGTGTTCAGTTTGTGTTTGCAATGCTTATGGGGGACTTCTCCCTGGCACATATGACAGGACAACAATTTAAAACCCTTCCTCTAGAAAGGCATTTACATGTCATCCTTGAGGTGCAGGGCAAGGTGTAAAGCAGCCAAAGCATGCAGGAAGGAGGAAGACAGTGGGCAGTGTGCCTGGTCTTTTTACAGGTATGTTTACCTCATCCATCTCCATGGCTCCTGATAGCCTTGGAAACTCGGACCTGCTTCGACCTGAACTGCAGCTAAATTCATTTGTGTGTCTACTGCTGCTAAAAATAGTTTTCCCAAAAAGCATTTGGCTTGATAAATGAATAAGCTTGGAAATGCAGGTATAAATTCCCTTCCCTTAAAGGTCTGGATAAGACAGTTCCAAGCAAGAAGTGGCTAGCCCAGAGGATTCAAGCAAGGAGAGGGATAGCTGCTGTGTGTGACTGTGAGACTGGCTTTAGGAAGCACCTTTCCCTGTCACCCACATCTGAAGGGATATTTTTAAAGGCAGAAGAGAACAAATGTCTTTCCTCTCACACCCTGGCAGTTTTTGCACTATTAACATCCATATCTGCAGTATAAAATTAACAAGAAAGTTCCTGGAATGCTATGAAATGCCTTGTTAATCACTAGCTAAACCTGCTCTTATCATCTTAGTTTCCAAATTGCTCCAGCATTTTCTTGAGCTGGTGAAAAACCCTCCCATGCAGGTTTAAGACATTTTAGCTGACGTGTGGGCAGGGAATTTCAGGGGCATTTGGCCTCTTGGGCAGTGGTTAAAGAATTGACACAGAGCACAAACAAAATGAATTCAGTTCTTATTAACATGAATGTTATCCGATTTTTAGCAGCCTAAGGTGCTTGCAGGATAAACATAGGGTATGTGCTCTGGACTACAAGGTGAAGGATGCTATCAGGAAAAAGAGACCTCAGGGATTATGTCTGAGATTGGGAAGCATTGAAAGATACCAGCCAGACAAACCGAAGGAGTCAGGACCTCTTTCCTCTCATTCTGTACTTAAACAGAGGACTGCAGCATTCCCTGATGAGTCTGCCTGTGTTTTCAATATTTAAATTAAGAAATAAGGCAAATACCACTCTTTCACAGTTTATTCTTGCTTTCCCACACGATAGAACTTATTTGAGCATCTGCCTTTGAACCTTTCAGATATTCCCTGCGCCTTAAGTGCAGCACTGCTCTATCTTCGCAATAACAGTAATGACTGAGAAATTAGTTCTATTGAAAAATGAGTTCCATGGAAAAGCAGTTGTCCCCTGAATGTCGAGCTGCCGCGGGGTGGCAGCAGACGACAAGGGATAGTGACTGCGAGGACAGCCCGACCAGGGCTGGGTATCGTCCTCGCACGGTTTATGGCTCCATCTCCCTCCTGCTCCCAGGAAGACAAGGAAGCCCTTCAAGACATCCAGATGGCCCGAACAAGAACAGGCTCTTCAGTTCCCATGCTCTTTTCCATTTGGATAGCTTGGTACACAAAAATGCCCATTTTTCAAAAATAGCTGCCGCACTTGGATGTGTGGAGCTGACCATCCCTGAAGATCTCAGAGGAAGTCTTTCTTGGAGACAAAAGAAACTGGAAAGAAGGGGACAGGGAGGAAGGGTGACAAACTGATCTCTAAGTAAGGAAGAGGAATCTCCAGGGCTATGAGCCTGGTATCTTTCATGGGCACTAAACTCACTTGAGAATACTTTTTAATAGTTACAGAAGTCTGGGGAAATAAAGGGTTTGCCAAGTGTGATGTGATGACAGTGGCTTGGACCGTGAAATTCCTCTTTTGTCGCAGCACCTTCACTGTGAGCCACACACTTTTGCCATTCTCTGGTCCGAGGGGAGCTCTGGCTGTGGCATTGTGGAGGGGGTGTGACATGGCAGTGAATCAAGCAGCATTGAGCTGCTCTGCTGGACTGAGCTGGCCCAGCTCCTTCTGGAAGGTCCGTTAGCATTTCCTTCTCATCCTTAGGGATGTCAGCAGTTCTCTCATGCCCCAAAGGACACGTCTCTTAATGGTGAACTGAATTTTATGTGCTGCTGGCTGCTCTAAGCTTTGATCTTCAAAGAGTCCATAAAAATTCTGATGTCTGATTCTCATTAAAATGAGAGAGAAGTGAATACCTAAACCTCTTCAGCAGCTATTGAATCCTGGCAAGAGCTCTGGTCGGTTCATCAAGCATGGCTCTGCTGCATCATCTGGTTTTATTTCCTCTCAGATATAGAGTGTTTAGTGGTTAATAGTTTGTGTTAGTGGGCTCCAAGAGGAAGGAAGAGCATGATGAAGAAGGGAATATAGGGCAAAAGCTGGAAAGGGAAATGACAGAACCACAAGGGAGAGGACAACTGCAGCAAACAGAGGAGAGTTAAAGCTGTGGAGACAAATGGGAAACCAGAAATAACAATGCAAGTACATCCAAGAGCAGTTCCTTGTGGTTGTAAGAAAGGGAACATTGCTGTGAGGGAAAATGCCCCAGTGCTAGGGACATGGATGAAATATTAGAGGTGGAGAGTCTTGTTTGGCATCAGTGCAGTGTGACCTCAGTCAGAGCAGGGAATGCAACACCAGCGCTGCTGTGTGGTTCTTTCTGTGACCCTGGAAAAGTTACATAAACATGGCTTCTGTTTTTATTCCTCTCCAATTTAGGAGCAGTATTTCCTGCTGTCTTCCCATGGTGTTGAAAGGCCAAATTAGCTAATGGAAGGAAAGTTCTTGAGGATCATTACTGCTGTTTTCATTACTATCATTATTGCTATTTATAATAGGTATAATGGAAGTGTTAATATTGGGGAAGGGAAATAAGGGAAAGAGAAGTGGCAAACATTAAAAGCAGTAACTGGCCATGCTGGGGCCAAGGATCTGTCTCCAGGAGACATAAATACTACCTGTTCCAGTAGCCAGAAAATCCCATAGATTTACCTAATTTATGGAATTACCTGATTGCAGAGTGGATTTTCTTGACATTTCTGCTTTGCATTCACGTGAGCAATATGCCAAGGCCGGAAGTTCACTGCCTAATCATGTGATGAAAAAGCCCCTCGACAACTGTACTTTGAGAGCTGCTGATTGGCTCCTTTCTCCTCCAAACTGATCACAGGTGTGTACGTCTCAGCCATATTTTCTCACCTGGGAATATTTCCAGTTACCCCAAAATGAGACAATCCAAAGAAAGTCTCCTGGCAGTTGGTCACCCTGTCAAGCCTCAGGGGGTTATGGCAATATAGGTCATAACAGCAAGTATTAAAAAGTAATACAAAAATGTGGGGAAACTTGCAAAGCATCCTGTAGAGAAGGGTACAAAGCAGTGCTATGCAACAAGGATTGAAAGGCAAGTTTCAAATGTTGCCACTTCTCCTTGATTTTAGAACAGACAGGAGGTTAAAGCAATAACTGAATTTCCTTCTGTGGCTGTTCCTGTGATGCTAGGGTTAGCTTTCCTCATCCTTGAAAAGTTGTCCTTGGAGTAGGAAAGAAATATAATTTTGCAGATACATCTCCAACTGGTCTGTTTTCCTAGATGGCAAGGATGGACAGAAGGAAGGGACGGAAGGTACTGAAGGTCATGCTTTGCAAAGGAAAAAAACTTCCAACAGCAAAAAATAATAACATGTTCCTATGCTGACCCATTTACACTCAGTGCCAAAGGTGACATTTTTGAGATGGGCCAATTCCTGCACCTTTTACTTTTCAATTTGTGAGGGAATGTTAGTCCTTGACATCCCACATTTTGAGGAATACACTTGCAACCACCAAGAAGGGCTGTTTGGAGATGGTGTGTGAGCTCTGTACAGGTTTCTGCAGGAAGGATTAGAGAACAGCTGATGCCATTGACTGTATATGCTAAGGTCTGTAGGGTTCAGGCAGTCCCTGAACAGCACCTTACCTCAATTTTACTAATTAGAGCTGTTGCCACAGGCCCATCTCCATTTTTGAGGGATGCATGGCACCAGGTGAGAAACCGTGGACACTGTGGCTGTGGGGCAGTGCTCTCTGCTGTGTTGGGTGGCCACATGTTTGATTAGCCCCTTGTCTAGGCTCTAATGGCCTCACTGTCAAAATGTTGTAGGAACTGGGTTTTCAGTTACTGAAACCTAGTGGGAAATGTGAGAAAGGTTGAGGACAGGATGGCAAAGCAGGGTGAAAAAAAGGAGTCCTTGGGTGTGTTTGGGGCAGAGCAGAAGACCTATCCAGCAGCCTCTTTGACAAACAGCTATTTTTAACTCTCCCTTTGCAAAGCAAATATTAACTGTCAGCCATGTGCAGCCACTGGCTTTGTGTGCTCTGGAGAGAGGCGAGCTGTCAGCTACAACAGAGGAACAGGGAATGGGCTCTTGTAGCCCCTCGAGCTGATACCGGCCCAATAATCACCACAGACCAAACAGGATCACGGTAACATGCTCCAGGCCCCAGGATTTGCATCACCTGCAAATCCTGTACTAGCCCTCCGTGGCATGCTTGGAATGGATTGTTTGCAAAAACCAAACAGTGAACAGAGAAGGCTCTCTGATTGCCATGTGCAGGGTGTGTTCTGCAGGCAAGACGCTGCTGGGATTGAAGCTGCCTCATGCAGGAAGCAGAGTAAGAGCAGGAGAAAGCGGTCCCTCAGGTTTTAACACTGCAAAGGGCAAGCACTGCTCTGCACCTGCAGAGACATCACTATTCTGTGGCTGACCCGAGTGCACCTCAGTTCTTCTTTGCCTTGCCTGGTTGCTGTGGGCTGTGAGCAACAGGAGGGAAAGGTAGGAAGAAGCATTGGTGATTGGATTTATGTTGGCTGAGAACCAGCTGGTTTTGGCGTGTCCTGCAGCTGCTCTTCTCCGTGCCTTGAGGTTCAGTCCATCTGTTGCCAGTGCGTGGCTAAGAGCCGATTTTGGTCCTGTATCTCTGCTGGCTCATCGCATCTTTTCCACATCTCTTTCCTGTCCCTCTGTTTGTCAAACCTGTCCGTTGATTCCAGAGGGCTTGGGGCAGGAATTGTCCGTGATGAGATGTTTGTACCATGCCTCTAAAAGAGGGACCTGATATGGCTCCAGGCGTTACCCACAGCAAACACAGATTAGTTCCTTGTCTTGTATATACAAAGAGGGGTGGAGAAAATTTATTGTTAGTTTTGCCTCTTGTTACAGAAAAGATCCTGGAGGCTTCTTGAAGGCCTGAATCAAAGCTGCATCATGAGCATCTTTCTTTGTGCATTAGTTGAAAGAAGACTTGATTTTCCCTGCCCCTTCCTCTTTTAAATGTAAAAATCTCTGTGGGAGCCTAACAGTTTTATGCTTAAGAAGGTGGAAAATTATCTTAAGAGCTAAGCCTTGTTTCCTCCACTGGCTTAGGAATTTAGAGTCACCAAGAGGAGTCAGATGCAAACTCATCCAGGCATGTCTCCTTATCTCTTGGTGCTGAAGCCAGCAATCTGTTTTCCATTCACTTCTTACCACTTTTTGCTGAGGGGCTGACTGCTGAGATTAACCTTGCTCCCAGGACAGGAAACAATCACGCAGGAAATGGAAAGGTGTGGAAGTGTTGGAGCCTGCAGGGCAGTCCTAGGAATGACCTTGAATCCTCACCACTTGTCAGTAACTTGCATCCATCCTGCACAGATCCCAGCTGGATTGCTGCTTTACTGCCCACAGTCACTGCACCATCTGCACCATTTTCACACAGTATTCCTGGATGTTCAGTACCATATTTCAGGCTGAGTGTGGGAGGATATGTGTTGTTTTGGCTGTGTTAAATAACAGATTTATTTTCAAGTATCAAAGACTTCAGAGCACTCCTAACCCTTCAAAACTGTGGAGTTTAACTTGTTCTTCCACTGAATAAAGGTCAGCCTCTCAAGGTGAAGTCATTCAATATGAACCTTGTATGACTACCTGGAATAATTTAGTCTCTCTACTACTATGCTTTGTACTTGGGAGCAGAAATGTTGCTATAGAACAATCCAGAACATTGAGAAAAAAATGCCTTCCTTGCTTCCCTGCAGCATAAAACAAAAACTAATTCGGGAACTCTTTCCTTAGCTTGGAGTAAATGTCAATAGCTGAATTCTCTCAAGATGCATGTTTTCACCAGGGATGGGGAAATCCAGCAGAGACACAGCTCCAGGGGGAGACCTTTGACTTAACTACTTCTGGATTGAATTGTCTCAACTGCTCTGTCACACTGACACAGAGGCTGGGGACAATGGGGAGGAATTTCTGTCTGCTCCTTATCGCTGCCCCCAAATTGTGACATGGCATAAAGGTTGAACAAGGGGAGCAGCATATTCTCTCTGAAGACATTCAACAGCCCTGCAACTTTGTGTTTAGGTTTGAGAACCATCACTGAACTCCACAGGGGATTAAAAATCTTCAACACAAAGCCCAAATCAATTCAGCAACTCAGCAAGTTTTTTGAGCAAGCCAAATGTGTAAGCAAGCCCTGCTCTGTGCTGGGTGCAATGCACAGCTGGTCTGGTGTGGCTGTGCTACACCTGATAGTGGACAGGTAAATGAAAGACCCCAGTCTTCCCTGCCTGAAGTTCCAGTCTGAGCACTGAAAAGTGATTAAAACCTTGGCTGTTGAATTTGGAATGGATGCAGTCAGATTTTCTGTGTTTTCTGTCCAAGACACAACTGGTTTAACCCTTTCCCTTGCATTGCACTGGTGTGAATGACCTTGTGAAGAGATTAACCCCAGTTTCACTGGAAATGCATCTTTCTACTGAAAAGAATGAAAATGGTTCCAGTAAAATATTTGAAAATGAGAGGTCTAAAGCAGAGAACATTTTTATGTAATGCTCCTCCTGGGGAAGTCAGAGACTCCTTGCATCAGAGGAAGCTCCCTCTCTCTATTTCTTCATGGGGCAAAATTTCTTCCTCTTTCACCCTGTCAGTTCCCATAAAATCTTTTTCAGCAGCTCGGGAATTCTGAACAGCCACCTCCAGCAGTTAATTTGTGATGCTTCTCTTCCCATCATTATAATATCTGACACGAAAAGGGCAGTAGTTTGTCATTGCAAGTGCTGCTGCTTCTGTCAACACCCAGCTATGCTGGCTTGCTGGTTTTTCCAGAGCATCTCCCAGTGTCCCTCAGGAATTGTCCTAACCTGCTGCATGGCTCTGCTCTCACCTGTGCAAATTCATACAGTGTGCACACATCTTTGCTTGATTGCTTCTCTTTTTTATTGAGAAACTTGAGGAAGTTTGCAGTTTAGGAGTCACACGGACCATTCATTGTAGAAAGGACACAAAGATGGAATAATTCATCTTAAGAGCTACAGAGAATTTATTGTTACAAAAGCTCCTCGAAGAAAGGGAAAGGAAGAATAAATAAAGAAAACTTTTTAAAAATAATCAGGAAAGGCTCTCAGTTAGCCAGTGTTCTCCGGACCTACAGTAACCGTAGTGAACCAAGCAAAAGGCAGTAGTAGTAAGTCTTACGTGTCCTTGGTGATCTGCTCAAGCAACTTCTTGCTTTTACAGTAAGCCAAAAAAAGGGGGAATATATGAGTTTGAAGTCTCCTGCAGGATCCATTGAGTGACAACAAGCCTCCTCTAATGCAAGGAAATGGTCTGGACTATTCGTGCAAAGCAGAACCAGAGGTGGCCTTTGGGATTTTCAGCAAAGGGTAGTGGGCATGGAAGAAAAGACTGCAGAAAAGACAACGGAAGGACCAGAGTTTGCGTCAGCCTGAGGAGACTATGGAGGCCTTTTGAAGTGGGTGTATTTCAGGAGAGGGCGGCTTGGCTGGGAGCTCCTTGTTCTCTCCTTCCAAGAGAACCCGAAAGAATCAGCTAGATGGGTCTGTGGTAAACAGGAGAAAGAAAGAGGGGTGTGGGAGTTGCTGAAATCATGGAAGTTTGATGGGATTTCACAAGACATAGGAACCATCCTGTATATGGATCATGGAACACCCTCTGGAAAGGGATACTTTGCTGTTGCATGATTCTAATTGGCATGGACTCTCCCGAGGGTCAGGGCTGGTGAGCTAGGGATTTTCAGAGATATCGCCTGGAATAAGAGCCAAGATTTGGATCATCACCACTCAGAGAGAGCTCACATGTTAATTAGACAGGACATAGCAAGGTAGAACAATTGTGTCCATTTCCAAGTGGGAAATTGAGGCATGAAAAACAAGAGTCTTTATGGTATTGACATGTTTTGCTGTACAGATGCTCCTGCTGATTTTAAGGAGAGGGGTTGTTCTCCCCTCCTGGCACGCCCGGGGCAGCTGCCTCTGTTCACAGCACCTGCAGTAAGACCAGCCATTGAATCCAGCCCCAGAGGTTCAAAGCCAGACTGATTTTCAGGTGTTCTTCCACCCTGTGCTTGCCAAAGTCACCTCTCATAACTTGACTTGGCAGAGCAGTTGGCTTAATCCAGCCAAAAGGAAAAACACTTCAGTCCCTGGCTGTCTCCTACTGCTCCTGATGGATGAGTGACAATCATTACACCCACAAGGTTTGTTGGTTGGATTTCACCTTGTTTTTCTCAGCTTAAATAAACCATAAGAGGTCTTGATTGACCCCTTGCACTAGGTCCTGTAGCTCATGGCCATTACATTTTTTTCACAAGTGACTGTTGAGGGTGATTTTGGCAATGCTGTGGCTGCTGGAACTACTCCACTTGCACACTGAAAAAAACAGACTGCACTGTTGGCTCTGCCCTGGCTGACTGACAGCACTTAGATCCACTGGGGATTTAGGGAGAAGTTGAAAATTTGCCTTCCCATTTCCTCTCACTTTTAATCTGTTGCACGGGGAGAGTCAGGTTGTTCAGAGCGGACGTGGCCCACCTGGAGTTACTCGGCTGCCGTGGCCTGCAGAGTCTGTACACATCTTCCATCCTTGACTCCGTGCCTGCAGCACATCCCATCCTTGACTCTGTGCAGCCTTGTGCAGTGAAGCAGGTGTTCATTTAAATAGGTTACCTGTATGTCGAGGTTGTTTGCTTTGTTGATAATTGTTACACTGTGATAGAGCTTTGTGTTTATAGTGCAGCTTGTTTTGTTTGAATCACTCAATCCTTGCCATGAAATATCACCACTCCTTAAACACAAATATTTTCAGAGGCATACAAAGAGGAAGAATGAACATGGAGCATCTGAGCCTTGCTTTGGGAGACAAGGTCTTGTTTCTAGACTTTTGATGGAAACTTCTGAGTGTTTTTTGTCTTCTGAGTGATAGTACCAGGTCACAGGCCTGTTGTGAATGTTTTCCTCCAGGAACTTTGAGGAATTTGCATCCAGGTAACCCCAGCTGAATAGATGACAGATGAGAAGGCTAACAGGTTAGTAATAGATGAGAGAACTGCATCAACAGTAAAATACAAGTCCACATCTCCATTTATATTCTCTCTAAGTCCATAAGTAATACGGTTTTGATGCTGCCAGCAAAAGCTTCCAAAGGCAAAATGTGGGTCTGGTTTTAGGTCTTGCTCGTGGACAGTTTAAGTACACAGGAGCAAAGCAATTCACTTTCAGCCTCTGGAGTTACTTGCAGATGACTCTACTCACGCTAACTTTCCTTAAAGGCATCCTTTACTCTGGTACTGTGGCTGGCTGCAGTTTAAGAGCCCTTGGCATAGGGATAAGCTGAATGCATCAGGATTTGAAGAAAGATTTATTTCAAAGCTGTTCATAACATTAGCAGCCTTATCAGAAGTATTGAAGGGTTTAGTCTTCCCTTAAAGTGTTTGATTTCACATTATTTATAAAGGTGAATATGGAAGAATCCAAATGTCCATTTTCACTGAAAAAGGAGAAGAAGAAAGGTCTAACCCCTGTGGTGGCAAAGAGAACCTTAAAACAGTGTTCCTGTGAGGTGAAAAATCTCAAATATATAAGTACAATTGAAATTATTAGATGATAAAGCACAGATCACAATTCTGTTGATTTTTTTTTCAGGTCAGGGTTCATCAAGGCACAAGTTAATACAAATGCTTCTGATGAGTATCTCAGCCTTTGAAGTAGCTGATGTTTGTTACAAGAGATATTCTTCCAAGCAGGCCTTTTCTCCATTATACGTGCTGTAACATAAAACAAAACCAAACAGAAAATCCCTTCTGTTGACTCTATCACAAGTTAATCTAACCCCTAGTACCCCACTATTGTATTTCATTGAAATGATACCTGCCTGTTCTGCTTTACAGCAGCAATAAACTGCAGCAATACTGCATTTTTCGTTTGTTATTTATTTATACTGGCAGCAAGGGCTAATGTTTCATCTCTCACCCTTCCTGGTAATTGTGATACAAGGCTCTGTATAAGACGGCTCATTCCTGTGGTTTTATCCATTCTTAAGCAGAAAAGAAAAAACTCATTCATCAGTGGAATGATTTCCTGGTAAGATGAATGACAATGATTTTTACCTGCCTTTGTAGGGGGTTTGGAGAATTTATTGGCTGATGTTTGGGGAAGTCAGATTTTACATTTTAGAAGGTACATGGGCTGGAATTCTTTAGTTAAGAAGAACAAGCCAGCTTTGCCTGTCAGGAATCACCATTCAACACCAAAACTCAAGTCCTGGTAAAAACCTGGGCAGTGTGTCTGCATGTGCTGAGTTACATGTCTGGGGCATGGCTCGATTGCACATTGCTTGGCATGACTTGAAATAAAAGCAACTTCCAGAAGTATGTGTGCAATTCCACCGCCTCGAAAATTGTACCCCTGCAAATAGCAGCCCTTCCTGCCTGGATCAGAGGCTGAGTCCAATCCAGACACATTGCTTTTTCTTAGTAGGATGTCTGGGAAGATGAAGGCCTGAAGGAAGAGGTTATATTTCTGCTGTGCCAGGAGATGTTACACATAAGTATGGATCCTGTGACATCTGCTAACACAGGTCACAGCTTCTGTTGAGCAGGGCCTGCCAGGTGCTTTGAATACCGGATAATTGTGATCCAAGCAATTATCAGTTGCACTTGGACCGGTGGCACTCTGGAGTCTCCTGAAACTCAGGATTTGCAGTGCCTAACCTGGCCCTCTGCTATGCCAGTACACCTCTGCAGAGAGAGTGCATTAGTGCACAGGGCTGGGATTAAGAGATCCTGGGCTAGATTTTCCTGTCCTCTGCCTTGTCACTGACTTCTTTGCAGCCTTGGCATATATCTGCCAGCACACTGACGTGATGGGCCGTACAAAGCAGAGGGAAGCGCCCTAGGATCTCCTTCTAGTCTTGCCACTACATAACCTTGAGCAGGCTGCTTACTTTCTCATAAAATTAAAATAATTGTCTACTTTCTTTATATCCCTAGCTGAAAAGCCCTACAGAGACGCTGCACGTCATTAACTACCTACACCTGAGTGCACCTGCTTTGCTGCTGGCCAGTAAGCAAGAATATGTTTTTCATCAGGCATCTGGAACATGAAGGGGAGCTTGAACAAAAAAAATCCCATCCAAGCTCTTCTAATCCTGGCTTTGCCCTTGGGCTGGTGCCTGGGTGCTCTTATCAAGAGGTGTTCCATGGCCGTTTTGCTGGCATTTACTGCTTCCAAATACTGAAGACTTTTCAGGCTTATTCAAAACAGTGCTTCTTGGCAGAACTCATTTGGCTGCTGATTCCAAGCTCCCATCTATATGAAATGTAGAGGTGGCAAGCACAGCCGTTTGAGCAAGCTGGCCAGCAAAGGGAGACCAGGATTCTTAATCTGAAAGCAGAGTTTGGGGCTAGTAGATCTAATTCCTTCAACAGAAACATATCACCTCTGCAGGGCTCAGCTCTGCAGGTGAAAGCCAAACCATGGCAGGCATGTCTCACCATTGCCTTCTCCCCTTTCTCCTGAGCAGATCGAAGAGGGAGGGAAAGCAGACTCCCTGCCTTCCAAGCTGCAGGCTGGTGACGAAGTGGTGAACATCAACGAGGTGGAACTGAGCAGCTCCAGGAGAGAGGCCATCTCCCTGGTGAAAGGCTCCTACAAGAAGCTGAAGCTTGTTGTGCGCAGGTAGGCAAGATCCACACTCTCCTTGCCTCCCTCCTGCCCCACATGCCACCCAGCCATTCCCCTCACATCTCCAGCTGGAAGCCTACAGCTTGGCCTAACCTTAGCACAAGCCTTGTTTTGAGCACACGGGCATGAGCCCAAGGGCAAATGCTTGTTTTTTTCAGCCAACATTTCTAGGACTCCTTTGTCACTGATATGTCCAAGCATGTGAAACACCCAAGCCTCTTGCACTGCTCCCCTGCCACATGATACTCCAGGATCCCTCCTCAATGATGTACAAGCAGTCCCATCCTCCTTCCAAGTGCTCGGGGCTCCCTGTGAAAGGGTGACAATTTTGTACATAGCTTGCCTCATTTGCTGCATATTGTCAGTGTTGCCATAATGGCAGAAAGATGTCCACTGGCCTCAGCAAGATTTGGAGCTGTTTGGTGTTCTGCAGGTGAGTGATAGAGGATTTTGAATCAGAGATGTTTGGGTCTAGAATTTGTGTTGTTTGCTTTTTTAAAACATTAATAGAAATGCTTCCTGTATATCTTTCACTGTGGCCATGTTCAAACAGTTTTTATCTGTGCCAGTTAAGTGATAGCTGCTATTACCTTATGGAGTGCTCTGTCCTGAATTTCCACACTTAGCCAAAAAGGAATCTTGGTAAAGATCAGCACAGCTGGGGAGCTGTCCTTAGTCAAACAAAAGGTGTCATTTTGGGTCACTAAGTTGGAACAACTGAGTAACATCTGAGTGGTGATGCCTGAGCTGGGCAGGTATGACCAGCTCAGACACCCTCGTGCTCTCTGTACTGTCCTTTGTGCTTTTGCTGACTCTATTTTGTTGTTTACCTAAAGCATCTTTAGGTAACCTTACAGCAAATTCTCAAAATTCACTTACAGAACTGTTGGATGGTTTGTGTACCCACTGGGAGAGGATTTGCAGAAGGAGTTTGTTGCAGTTTTCCAAAATTACATGGTTTTTACTTTAAGCCCACATAGATTGTAGTCCACCCGTACCAACTGAACAAAATGTTTAATTCACACTAACTTAGCGAAACTGTGAAAATAGAGCCTGTTTGTTTGTTTTGTAATGTAATAGCTTCTCTTCATTTTTTTATGTTCCCAAGACCTTTTCACCCTTTCTTTTCCTTTTTAATGAGTATGCAAGGGTTTTTGATGTTTTCCTGGTTTGGATTACTGTAGTGAACTTGAAGAAAATTTGGTTGGGAGCCTTTCATGGCTTCATTTCATCACCACTAGAAGGATTAAGCACGTTAGCTTTCAGAGGTATTACATTCACATACTATCCCCTTGCCAAGGTACTTTAAGCCCTTCGTGCACATTTAAAGCTCAGTGATTTATCAGTGATAAATCCATTTCACACTGGAAAATTGCAATTAAGAGCTAAAAGCCCAGCCTTCAGGTAATTTGACCCAGTCCCAGCTGACCCTACAGTGCTGGCTTGAAGGCAGCAAAACACAAAAAAAGGGAGGTGCTGACTACTCTGTGGGCAGTGGCTCCCAAGTTTCTCCGAATTTTCTCCATCACCGAAGGTGACTAGACTCAGAACACTGGCCAGTGTAGAAGAAGAGATTTTGTCTCCAGTTCTAGAGAGTAAGAAGGGATAAAATAAGGACTCCAGAGGAAAACGGTGAGAACAGAGGAAAGAGGTGCAGATTAGCTTGACCCCAGACAGAATGACTGTAGCCGTTAAGCCTGGTAGAGGCAGCACTAACCTGCTTCCCACCTGGGGTTCAGTTTGATTGGTTGAACACGATGATGCTTTACAGTACTACATCATCTGAAAAGAAATGATTTTTGGAATGCTTATGATGCTAATTTTTGTAAATTTGCCATAATGATTAAATTAAAATGGATTAGTGCTGCTTGCTGCAAGTACAGCAGTCTGAAAACTTCCTGGCCAGTCATTTGTGAGCTGAATTTTTAGTTGGTGCTTTCAGTGTTCACAGAAACTCTTCGTTATGGAGTGACACAAACTCACACAGACATGGATTTTACCCCTTAAAAGTCATATACAAACAACAGGAAAGTCTGCTTGGTATATGTGGTTCTGGTTCTTTCCAGAGCATATTTCTGGTCAGCATGTTCTTGGAGGTTTAGTTGTTTGTTTTTCAAATGAAAACCTCAGGAGTTCTCTGTAACAGTGTGGCGGTGACACCACAGACAGAAAGCACACATATTTAAAATCAGATGTAGCATACTCAGATTGCTATTTAATCTTGGTTTTTATTTCAGGACAAAGGTAAGCCTTTAGGACTAGTTGCAGCAGGTTGAGCCTCTCCATGTGTTGCTAAGCAAAAATAGGTGTTGCAACACCTTGCAGGCCTGCAGACTGGCTGATGCAATGAGGTGGTATTTCCCTTGGAATGTCAGGACTGGTGTATCATAGTCAGTTTTCAACAGCTCAAGTTTGATTGATCAGTGTAATGGAGGAAAAAAGTGGAAATAGTTTCAATGAAGGGAATGTGAAGGCAAAATCAGGAAAAATTCAGTAAGAGAGGAAAGGCTAAAATAAATAAAAATAAGAAAAATTACCTATCTCACAAGGATATTTAATATTAATAAATATCAATGATTTAAATTAAATGACCAGCACCAGAGTAGTTAGCACATGAGGACCAGAGTCTGCCTTCCACTCCTGTGCAAACATCCTGCTGTCCTCAGGGAGGGACCTGCAGGAGGAGATATGTGAAACTGTGAATTTATACACTGTGAATTTCTTCTTCCTTGCTCAGAGACCTACAATAGGGCAGAGGCAGAGAATGACCTAATGAGCCCTAATTTTAAGTAAATACTGTGCCTATTCCATAAGAGTATCCTTATATGGGAGATAACTGTTGAATAGTTTTCCTGGATGCTCTCTAGCTGCATTTTTCTCATCCCCAGCTCAGAAGCCCTCAATGAGAGTTTTCAAATGTTCAGTTTTGTCTGCTTCTTTAACAGGGATACTCACATCTCCCTTGTTTCAAAGGCTGTTCCTAAAGCCAGTTCCTGCCTTTCTGCCCATTCCTTGCTGGCTCCCTGGGCGTGTTTTGCCCATTCATTTCCAGGACAATGGACTCAAATATGTGTGTGGTTTTCATTCCTGTCCACCTCAGGCCTGCCACTGGTGTGCTGTGAGGGAGCTTGCTGACACTCACACTCCATTGTGCTGAGGCCAGAACACGCTGGAGTAGGAGCTACTCTGCAGCCCAGGGAGTGACTCAGTATGTCTTTATCACTGCTGGTGACAAATGTCTCTCACCGTGGCTGTGAGCAGAACCGGTTCCATCAGGCCTGAGGAATTCACAGGCTGATGCCGGGGAGATCTCTTTGCTCAGGGTTTGCCCATTTGGAACAGTAGATGTGAATCACAGTGGGAAACTGGAGAGACCAGTTTGTTGGATTGTGTTGCGTGAGGCTGGCCTACTGTCCTCAGCAAACTGCCTTAGAGAGCTTTTGGTACTCAGTTGATCTTTAACCAGCTGGAGGAAAAGCTGCTTGAAAGCTGAAGCTACAAAAGTATTAGCTGGTTTGTTGTGAAATACGAGTTATGCAGTATCTAAGCAGAGTTGGATACAATTAAAAAAGACCCTTTGCAGTGGTATCAGTCTGATCTAATTGTTTTGTGCATGCCTGGATCAGCTGAAGATAAGGCTCAAATTGTGGGCATCACCTTGTCTGCTTTACAGCCCGCACAGCGGCCTACAGCAGTTGCCAAAAATAGCCTTTAGCACAGGTCAGTAAGCAGGAATGGCTGCTGGAGCGTCACCCTGTTTACATGGCTGGACATCCAGTGTGTCCGTAACAGCAGCAATTAGCTCAGCCAGGCGTGGTGGCCCACGGAGCTGTGCCACCGCTGCTGTCATGCCGAAGGGACCCACGGCCGCAGGGACAATCCCCACACACCCTTTCCAGCACAGACACTGGCTGGACCAAGGCTTCCCACAGGCCGCTCCTCACCCTTGCTGTGGCATTGGCCATTGCTGGCACAGGGAGGGCAGAGGGCGGGACACATGAAGTCATTCTTGTTGAGGGGACAGTGCACTGTGGAGGGATCCAGCCTCAGTCTAGAGCTACAAAGCTCTATTAAAATTTGCCAGAGGAACAGCAAGTAAAAATGTTCCGCAGAGAATTACCAGGGGTTTAGGCCCTTAGTCTGCCCTGACATGAAGGAGCCCTGCAGATCTCTTCCAGGTATTGTTTCTAGGGCTCAGACCAGCACAGACTGGGATGCAAGGGGCTCTCATGGTGACACGTTTGCAGAGCCAGTGAGATTGGACAAAACATGAATCTCAAACGAGTTGCAATTTACTGCTTACTCCAAGACGCACAACGTGTGTGCTCTTAGCATGTATCAAATCATTCTGATACAAGCAACCACAGGAAACCTGCTCAAGTATGAATTACGTGGTATATACAACATACCAGCAAAGATCAGTATTCAAGGTGGTTGATTTTCTCTTTTCAGTGGCAGTGGTTTGTGTCTGCCTCAGGCTTAGCACTGCCTGCAATTCTTTTCCATCTCAAAGAACCTTAGACTAAAAATACAAGTCAAATAAAGGAGGAGTGGGGATAGAAAACATTATCCTCCTTTTCCTGTTGAGCTAAAAAACTGTATAAAAAGGAAGGATTAAGCTTATCCTTGGCTATGACTATAATCTGCATGTTCATTTTCGTGCTTCCCTACAGATTCCCTGCATCACTTGGGTTATTTGGCTTATTCTCTTGGTACATCCCTGTCCCTGGGCCCCCTTGCCTCAACGATGAGACCCCGGGGATATGCTAGGAGAAGTATGCTACAGCCCTGAGACTGGGAATGTCAGAGGGAAGCCAGCTTATCCAGGCACTGAGCAGCCGGAGAATTCACCCGGGGATACACCCCCTGGAAACACCAGTCCTGTGGCCAAGGAAAAACCTGGTGCTGAACACCAAGGGCCATGTCACGCAGAGCCACTGCACTGCAAACTGCTGGGGCTGGAGCACACTGGACATGTGGGTGTGTTTGTTCTGCTCTTATCCTCCCCTTGACACATCTGCTTCCAGGTGGTGGCAGCGAGAAGGTGCTGGGCTATGTGGGCCTCCCAGGACCAGTGCTGTTTTCAGACAGATCTGGTTCTAATCACTCATTTAAAAACCTCTGCGGCAAGATCAGGAGTTAAACCCAGACATCCTGAATACTTGCACTTATGCCATAGCTACAGAGTGCTCTTCGTTTGGCAGCAAATTGCTATAACTAAGGCTTTAGAAAAAAATAAAGGAAAAAAAGTCTTCCACTCCACCTCGTAAATGACCCCATGGAGGTGTTGAAGTGTGGGAGGAAGATGTCAGTACAACTGACATCTGTGGCTCAGAGCTGATTCAAGCCCATGGAAATCCGTGGAGAGATTCCCACAGACTCCAAAAGGCTTTGGCTCAGACCCTCACTGAGCAGTGATTTCCCTCATTGACCAGGAGAAAATGGGCTATTCCTGGAGAGAGGGGAAGCTGCTGGCATTTTTACAGAAAGACAAGTGCCAACACAATTCTTCAAAGAACTCTGTCGACTAATCCTTTCCTCTTATGACACTAATGTAATTTTGTATCGTATTTGACAGTGTGCCAAAAAATTGCATCAAATAAATCCAAGTTTTGTGAATGAAATTAATTAGAGTTGGCATTGGCCCACACCTCGCTCCGCAGCAGTGCAGGAGTGCCTTTCCAAAGAGCTGCTCTGCAGTGTGGTTGGTTTTTTTGTTCAGTGATGATAACTGGGGGAATGGGAGAAAGGAAGGCTTCATGCACATGGAATTTTTAAGACTGACAGCTTAGAGGCCAAAGCTGGCATTAGAGAGCTGGCAGGGTGGTCTTGTGACTAGCACTCTTGTACGTTTGTCGTGAACTCCTGCTCATGTCTCCTTGTGTCTCAGCTCTTTTAAAGGGCATCTTTTTAACACTCTAAAAAATGAGTCTTTGGTTGGAGTCTACAGCTCCTTGTGTGATGCCAAAGGGTATGACCAGCCAAAGCCCATCAGGGTCCTCACCCACTGTTTGGATGGGATTTCCAAGGCCTGTACACCCTGTGGCTGGGTGCACCCTGTGGCTTTCCTTGTGCGTTGCATCAAACTGGTGAGTCTTTAATATCTCAAGCATCAGTATTTTCATAGAGAAGTTTTCCATGCATTCATCAAAATGTTTGCAGCTCCTGTCTCTTTAGGAAGGGTCACAGAACAGATAGTTGAGAGGTGAACAGAATTTAATTTTTAAATCACTGGTAAATCCTTGCTGTCTAGGATTTAATTAGCTATGGCTCAGGACTGCCAGGCTTTTAGGAAATTTACCACAGGGAATAAAAAACATGAGGAAGATCTAAATACAATTTTTGAAAACAACAAAGTTTTAGGCCACTGATGGGGACAGTGGGAAAATCCCTTGGAAAAAAATAAATGCCAGCCACCATGATATGGTATCCTCTCTGGCATGTTACAGACTGACTCCTCACCTGAAGCTGCATTAGGAACCCAGGGATTTCCAGTTATTGCCATTCCACATTAGCTGCTCCTTTCACCCAATGCCTGTGGATTAGTTTGCCTTCTTTAGGCAATAGTCGACATGGGGTTGGATTTGTCAGCAAGTCACTCTGGAAAAACTGGGAAATCTCTGCCAGTGCTGGGCAAAGTGCTTTTTACGGTGTGAATCTCCTTCTTTTGGAATTTCCTGAGGATTAGGTTGGAGCTGGATCAAATTGCAATAACATGAAAACTCAGACAAACAAGCATGTGTTCTCTGAGCACTCCATGCCTCATTCACTATCTGGGATGGTGTCTGGGCTGACCTTTAGTCCATAGGGCAAATACCGGGACTGGAGAGGGATTCTGGTTACCTGGCCAGGTGCAGAGGAGTGCAGGGTGACACCTTCACTGGGCAGCTGCAGGGGAAACTGAGAATAGCTGCATTTCATCATCCCTGCTGTAAGGAGCTGCAGTTGCATGGCTTTAATTCCCGGAGCTGACTGAAAATATTGGTTTATAAGGGGTTTCTTGCTTGGGTGGCATTGATGTGTGCTGATGTATATGTGTACACACCCATAGCCAGGTTAAGTATTTAGTTGCTCAGCTACTAATACTAAATCATTTCACAAAATCTTTTCCTTGCTTGTCCTGCTTGATCCAAGGTTTCCTCTGAAAGCAGGGTGGGGTCAGGAAAGGTTAAGGAACACTGATGTAATCCTACTGATATAAATTGTGTTTGCCTGGATTTACTTCAGCAAAGCAGATGTTAGGGTGTAGTGATTACTGTAACTTCTTTACATTTTTTATGAATGGACTTGTACAGGTCATCCAAATCCCTTGGTATTGTTTCTCCCTTATGGCTGTATACATGGAATATCTCAGGCAAAAGAACAATGAAGAGCAGACACTGAACAGACAGTATCAAATGGTCTTTTATATGCACAACTCTTCCTGTGTGTAGTGCAGGGCAGTCTGACTAACTCACCCAAACACAGATGGACAAAGAATATAGAAGGGTTTTTTTCCAATCCCCCTTTCTTCAGCTGCCTGCTTGTTTGACTTTGGCATTAGAAGGGAAGTGGGGTTGATCTTCAGAGCATGTGTGTAAAACATTTTTAGATAGGTTATACCTACATAATACACCATAACTTTTTTTTTCTATTGAGAATGCCTAAGGTAATTACAATCAGAAACAGTGGTTAAAGAATGTATATTTCAGAAGCTAAAAAGAGACAGTTACATCAGAGTTAGCTCTTACACTTTTGTGTTTACCAGGCTTTTAAAAATGATTACTATTGTCAGGTGAAATGTCAAGGGTGAATGGAGGCATTCAGGAAGGTAACTGCATGGAAGAGAATGATGAATTCCCTTTACTTGAAGTAAAGGGGGCATTGAAGTAGAGTAAATGTGATGAAAAGTATGAGTAAGATTGTGAATAATATTTTGATTATAGTCTGACTGGAAGAGAGAACCATTTAGGGTGAAATGGAAATAAAATTGTGTGTTCTGTTTGGCCTAAAATTAACCATTTTGCTCCTGGTAGGAAAAGCATGTTAATGTAATATATGTAGTGTATATTTAAGGTACGTTTTCAGCTTTCTCTGGGATGTTAAGGCAGCCTGGCTGGGTGGGTAGAGAGTACCTGAATCTCCCTGGCTGCATCAGGCTGACTTCCTCTGTATCAGAATGGGTCCAGTGGGTTGAGTACCATGTACTTTTCTGGGATCTTTCCATGGATTTTGTCCGGTGTCCACAGCCTTCTCTTGTGGCATCTTTTTTGGCCCAGCAGTCGATTGCTGATCCCCAATTTAGGGGCCAGTCAGCAACAGGGAGCAACATCCCTGCTACACCTCTCTTCCACCGGGGGATTTTATCCCCCACTCTTACTCCCAAATACATTTTTTCCATTGCACTTTGAGGGGTGAATTTTGAGAGACAAAATAGATCATTCCTGGCTGGCTGAAAACACTTTTTTCTTGGATATAGTTTCTTTTCTTTTCTCTCCCCAGAAAGCCCAGTGTTAATTATAAGCGGGGCCAAGCCCAAATCTGCGGGGAGCCGGGAGAGAGCTGACTGGCACTTTCACTCAGCAAATTCCCCCTTTCCTCACGGTCTCTGCTCCTGTCTGTCAGGCCTGCTGACGACTGCTGGGTAGGAGGGCAGTAATCTGAGCTGCCTGTGCTGAGCAAACCTCCTGCTTTTTACTGCGGGATTAGTGCTGAGGTGCGTCTCTGCACAGCACCTGTATTTGCAACTCGTCATCGTAATCGTTCTGCTCCCGCTTCTCCGCGCTTCGAGGCGGGACTGCAATTCCCTGCTCCCAGAACTGCGCTCACTCACGGGCAGGCTGCCTCCGGCGCCAGGATGGGAATACCTGAGCCTGGCTCTGGTGGCTCCAAAGGTAAGCGGCCTCTCACCAGCCACAGCTGAGCAAGCCAGGCCCGCTTCGTTCCGGGGGTGGCAGCAGGACCCCGCCGCAGGGCTGTGGGAGACGGAGGGCGGAAGTCCTAGGGACTCACTTGGTCCTAAACGTCACGAGCGTCGTAAACTTCAGAGCAAATGAGTGTTCATGCAGTGCCGGGGGGGATTTTTCAGCTTCTGTTTTAAGTGAGCTCACAGCGAATGGGGAGACCGTGCTGCACTGGTGCTCGGGGTCTGCCACTGGGAAGCTGCTGGGCAATGTAAGCAAATCTCTCAGACTTCAAGCTAGAAAAATGCCAGAAGCTCACGGGAGAGGTGAACTTGGGAGAGCCTCCAGAGCTGTACTACATGTTTAGGACCATCCCCACCCTTGGTGTCCAAGGGTAATAATAATGCCATGCACTTGGGATGCAGAGTCTTCGTGAGCGGAGGATCTGACTCACATCCGCACCACGATTTGTAGGGTGCACGTTGCAGTTTTATAGTCTGGAAGAGTCTCTTCCCAAGTACGTGGCACTCTTTTTGGCCTTCACCTTTTATAAATTGAGAGTCATTTAAAGTGGGTGTCAAACCAGGCCAACGCTTTGCATCACTGTTCAACAGAGATGGACTAGCCCCACAATCTGGGAGATGTTCTTGTTTGGTTAATATGGTAACACTGCAGGGATCAGAGAGAGAATGTGAAAGAGGCTGGTTCATGAGAGGGTTTGATCAGTACAGCTCCAGTGCTGGCAATCAGTGTAGCTCCAGTGTAGGCCTGCACAAATTTACATTCCTTGAAGACCTGTCCTGTATTATACATACACCTATCCACCCTTTTAGATTGATCATGATTCATAAAACTAAGTTCATTGAACTTTGATTTTGATTATTTCCTGACACATGAACTCCTTTAGTAAACCCATTAACTAATCTTTAAACTCATTACCTGCTTCATTGCTGTTAGGATATTTTTAACTTGACGTTTGTTTGGGGTTGTTTTATGTTTGACTATGGGGCAAAGCTTTAGCTGTGCACTTCAAGGAAAATTGTAACTGGGTTTTTTTCTAAACTGTGGTGATGCAGTGTGGTTAGGGAAAGTTGGCAGTGCAGGTCAAAGCAAGTTGAAGTGGTGTTAGTGGAATATTGGGGCAAAACTAGTGGGCATGGGAGTATCCCGAAAGATCCCTGAGGCAGTGGAGCTGATCAGGATCCAGAGTGTGAAGGAAGAGGCTGTTTCACAGTGCAGATCCCATCACACTGTGGCATGGCCTGATGCCCACATTGGTTAGCATGTTCCCAGGCTGCAGCTAGGAGAGGAACTTCCCATCTGAAATCTGAAGAGATGCCTGAATTAAAGAGATTTGGTGATCGCCCTCTTCAAGCAAACTGAAAAATTCATCTTGGCTGATGTTACTGTTTTCTCTGGTCTGTTTTATATTCTCGTAAAGATAAGTCTTTTGGATGCCTTCAGAGGGCTAAAGGCAATACCTCATAGAAACCCAAGTGGCTGAAGAATTACCAGGTATTAGCATTTACCTCAGTTGCCAAGGCCTGGATGTTTCTTTCTGCCTTTCATAAATTACAGCCTGCAGGGACCATTTAGCAATAAATCGTAGCAACTTGGCTGTTAGAGGGCAACCCATGTACAGAGGCACTTCAGGTCTGTGCCAGCATCTCCTTTGTTCAATAAAACTAACAGCAGGAATTTGATTAAAGACTGATAGAAAAGACAGGGAGGGAGAAACATAGGAAAGATTAAAGAAAGAAAGAGCCACCTGGAAACGTCATTCCTGCTTTATTTCTAACTTAAGCTCATAAATACCAAATCTAAACCATTGTGCGTGTGAGAGGGAGGGAAAATTTCCTGCATGCCTGCACAGAAAAGACTGCACATGCAGCCGCGCAAATGACTTTTAGCAAGAGTCAGACTCTTTCCTCAACTTAATGCTTGCTCCATGTGTGCATTAGAAGTAAAGTAAGCCAGAAAATAATGTTATCCCCTGGTGCTTTGAAAGGATGGTGTTTAGGAGGGTCAGGCGAGTCCCATCACTAAAGGAGCAATGCATTTGGGTTGAGCCTGCCTGGGAGCAGGGAGCACATTTCCCAGACTGCCTCGGAGCAGCCCTGCAGCTCAGCACAATGCGATGGCCAGCTGCACACGGCCAGCCCACAGCATTTGCCCCTTTGTCTCCATCATTCTTGCTGTAACACCCCACCAAAAGAAGGAAAACCCAGTGACTTCGGCAGCCAAATGCAAATAAGCCCCAAAGAGCCCTGTACTGTGTGATCAGCAAGCAACAGGAAAATCACATTCAAAGTCCTCACTGCAGAGCAAGCCCAGCTGTTGTTTGGGTGTGGGAGACCAGAACGCTACAATTAAGTGTCCAGCGGGAATGACGGTGGATTGCCTTTTCCTTAGCCTGCCTGTGCCCTGGGAGGTGGGAAGGCTTTACTGGGAGTCAGAGGCATGCTTTGGTTCCCAGGCAGGATTCTGCAGGGCACAAAGAGGAAGTCTGAGACCATGAACTCCCCAGGAATAGAGAGTTCAACCCTCAACAGGGTTTTGCATATTTTTTGGGCTCTTGGCAGGTAATCTTGTCCTACTCCAGCCTAGATGGAGCAGCAAGGCAGAATGCCGTACCTGGAGCCTTTGACTGCTGCTTTTGGTGTCCCTTTTCTATATACTTGGATATCTCTGCTGCTTAAATCATACTTTTTCCCACCTGCTACTTCTCTTAGTCCTTCTTTACAGTGTTTTCTCTCTGCTCACTTTCTCTCACACTTCTTAGCTTGTATTCCAAAACACATGTTAGACAGTGAATCCTTTTTGGCCATGACCTTGGCTCTGAACTGTGCTCCCCTCAAGTGTTTAGGATGTGATGATGTATTTGCAGAGAAAAGGATGTCTCTGTGTCCAGCCTCCCCCACCTCAAGCCATTATCCTGAAGGCTGCTGCCTCCTCCATCCAGGGAGCAGGAAGATGCACAGCCCTGGATCAGGCCCTACTGGTTTTCTCACTCCCAGTCAGACCAGTACAGGGAATGCAGAAACAGGCAATGCTCAGGACTGAGCCTTCGGTTAGCAAACCGCATTCTCCCAGTCATTCAAACTCTCGGAAGAGAAAGTAATGGAACCCCGTATCCCGACTCCGTTTCGGGAATGGAAAAGCAGGGAGGGCGGGAGGAGGGAATGTGGTGCTGCTGCTCCTCACATCCCGGCCCCTTGGCTTGGTGTGGGCACCTCGGGGAGGGGAGAGGGCGGCGGGGTGTCCCGGGACCGGCCGCCCTGTGCCGGGGCGGTATGTGGGGAATGCGAATGGCATGCTTGAGTGGACAGCTTCAGAGCCGGACGCGGGGATGGCTCTCCTGCCATCTGTTGTGAGCCCCGCGGGCCCATAGCAACAGCGGCTCAGGAATGGGGCTGCTGCTTTTTTTTTCATAAAGAAGTTCTTCCCGGCGCTCTTAACCGCTCCTGCATGTGCACACTCATGAATAAGTGGGAATAGGGCTGGGATTCCTGCTCCAGAGTGATGCGTGCTAAAGGAGAAATGGTTTAGGTCTCACCTTCTGTTTGCTCTGGGGAGGCGTTTTCCTTTCTGTGCTGGGACATGAGCCCATGTGTGTAATTTACTGTTAATTGCCAAAATCTTGTTCTGTGCAAATCAAGTGTGAATCTGTATTTGCCATGAGGTCAGTGAAGTCTCCAGGGAATGTGCAGCCACTTGATTGTCCTCAATAAAACTGAGGCCGCTTCTGCCTTATTATTACAAATACCAAGAATTGGCGTAAATAATCCCAGTGTACTTATTTGTTGTGCCCATCATTTTCCTCTGGCCCTGGAGTTCTTCTGTTGTTGCTGAGGGGCTTTGCTGCATCGTGAAGTGGTGGGACTGGATTCTCTGAAGTTACAGGTAGCTCAGCATCAATGGTGTTACTGATATATGCCAACTTGTATTCCAGGGAAGACTTTGCCACATAAAAACTGTCTCCTAAGGACACCAGCACGAAATGGTGTGCCATGGGGAAGGGTTAGTGCTGAAAGAGCCTTTATTCAGGCAGCAGGGGCAGAAACA
Source organism: Atrichornis clamosus (assembly GCA_013400975.1). NCBI lineage: Eukaryota > Metazoa > Chordata > Aves > Passeriformes > Menuridae > Atrichornis > Atrichornis clamosus. The sequence continues at coordinate 26,509 of WBMZ01016979.1, read as the reverse complement.
GACTGTCTGTCAGTCTGTCTGAATGGTTTTACTCCTTCCTTTCCCCTGGAAATTCCCTTCTGAAATGCAGATTTCTTTTCTCTCCACACCTTAACCTTTTTTCCTGTTGTCAAGCAACTGAGGCCTCATTCCTGCAAATTGCTCAACCTCTCAGTGTGACTCAGCAAAGTGGATTGTTTTTAAGTGTTTTAATTCCCTTAAGACAAGGAATTGTAAGTTGTAAATTTACATGAGCGTTTCAAGAGGTTTGACGTGAGACATTCAGAAGTTGGGGGCAATTTAACTTTCCCAGACAGTATATTGGTTTTTTAAGGGTTTTTTTAGTATTTCTATGCCTAACAACATGCAATAAGTACCAAAATTTGCAGAGAAGCCTCCGTGGACAAGAGGGAGTCGGGGACAGACAAAGTTTCATGTCCTTTACAAACAGATGTCATGCAAGAGGAGAGGGGAGAAAAACCAGCAGTTTTCCCCCCAGTGCTCAGGGCTTCAGGGTTTGAAGCTGGGCATACAACTATAGTGGCTTGATCACAGGGAGCAGGGTATAATTTCAGTGAAAGCTGATATGTACACGGAGGGGGGATAAAACTCTCCCTATTAGAGGTATTTATTATCACTTGACAGCTGTCAGTTTGCAGTAGGGGATTTGCCTTCCTGTTAGCTCTCTGAGAACCAGGTATATTTGCCTAAGGTTGTAGGGAAGGGTAAAAATCCTGCTTTCAAGCACAGGTATCATTTAACTGTGATAAGAAGGCAGGTAAAGCATTTCTTCTGAAAGACGGCTGTGGAGAACAGGGGAGTAAAGTCTCTCTGGCCCTACCCAGATGGGAGAAAACAAGTCATTAAAATCTGATACCTACCTGCTTTTAATGAGAGAAATGTTGTTCGAAGAAATAATCTCAGCCCTATCACCACCAAACTATTTTCAGGAGCCATTAGCCTTTCACCTCCTCATATGTTTTATCTTTTACTTTTGATCTCATTCAGGGAAAACGGCAATGCTTCTGCAACCAGAGATTCGGGCTTTAATCAAGAGCTTACTCAGTCATAGCCATGCTCTTTGCAGCCGTCCTTCCCAGTAAATGACCTGCAGAAAAACATGGGGAGTGGGGTGGGGAAAACAACAACTGAAATCAAGCGCCTGGTGTCTTTAGTTCTTCAGTGAGCCGGTATGGGTATTCTTATGGGTTCTGCAATGCTCCATTCATCTTCAGCCTCCTCTTCCTCCCCAGGAACTCCTCCTCAGCTGTTGGGGACAGGGATCCGTGAATTGCCAGCTTGAACTACAGCCATGAGGCTCTTGGTTTTTCTGGCCCAGCTGGAAAAAGCAAAGAGCAAGAGCCAGCTGTGGAGGGATGTTCTGAGCTGCACTGAGCAGACAGAAACTCTGGCTCAATTTAACTGTACTTTAGCATCAGGTTATATCTTTGCTGTATTCTCTACTTGAAAGCTGCTGTAATGTAGAATAAGATACTTGTTCCATGCAAAGATGTTCCCATAAACCCCCAGCTGTAAGGGAAAGAAGCCAAGTAGGGTTGTTTTGGTTTTGGACAGTGGGATCAGTAAAGGAAGGTTGTAGAAGACTGAGGGCTATTAAGGTTCAATCTCATTCTCTCTCTTCGGTGTTTATCACAGGTTTTGTTCTTTGTGCCATTCAGAATTACATTTTGAATTCAGCAGGCTTGAGTCTGCTGAAACAGTCTGTGTCCTCTGGCTCATCCTGCCGAGGAACCCATTTCTCCCTAAAAAATGTAGCTGCTCTTGTTAGTGTTCCTGCACTGCAACAGGTCTCCAGAATCATCAGTGTTCTTCAATATTTTCTGCCTCAGCTCCAATATGTTGCATTGAATAGTCTTTGATGCTGCTTTTTCCTTGCATCTGCTTAATTCAGACTGGGATCCATTTTAATTCCAACCCAGTTTTATTTCAAAAGTTATCCATCATCAGTACATGAGAATAAAGAGAAATGAGTAAGAAAAGAATGTGAACCATAAATAAGATATAATAGATACACATTTATTTCAGTGCTGCTTGCCCATATTTATTTATTTTTCTTCCCTTTATCTATGGATATCAACAGCACAAAAAAATGCCAGGAATGTCACATCCCATTGAAGTTCTCCTGACGGGACATTCAGAGCAATCCACAGCAACAGCTGTACTGCCTATTTATCTTGAAGCAGAAAATTGTACATGGCCTGGGACAATGCCCGGCGTCACAGACTGACATGGGGGCCACGTCTCTGTCACGGTGGGAACCGTCCTCCCCGGTCCCCTGGGTTGTTTGTGTGCACAAGAATCATGCTTATCATACTGCTGTAACACAGCACTTTGCATCTAATTTAAGCAATACTGGGGTTTTTGTTTGTCTCCCGAGGCCTAACCTAAAGACAAAAGCCGTGGTCCCGCCTGAAGGTTATGAGACGTTACCAGACATTCGTGTTCACACATACACACTCCGTCAGAGGAATTTATGGCCATTACCATGTTCTCTAATGAGTACAAAATAAGTCCATTACATAGTCACGTAATTAGTTTGACAGATTTTCATTTAAATATAAAAAGACTTCTAGTCTTTAGAGAACAAAAGCAGGGGTTTGATTCCAGGGCAGTTTTTGACTCTGCTTTGCTGGAGCAGGAGGTTGGGAGTGACAACTGAAGGGAGATGATTTAGTGTGAATAATTCTCAGCTTTTGATTTCATGTTGCCATTTCTTTGCTGCTTTTCCAGTTCCCCTGGTGTACCTTGAGGAGAGCTGTGTGATGGGGCCTTTCAGGTGCAGCTAGGAAAGCCCAAGTGTCATTTTTGTTTCTTGGATACTTGGGCATCAGAGAAAAAGATCTAGGGTTTTTTATGAACTTCGTTACAGTGATTTCTCTTTGGAAAGGTTAGCAACAACTCACCAGCTTGCTCTGTACCTTTTCCCATGCCTTTTTTACACCTCTTCTACCTGTGGTCACTTGTCCTTCAGATTATTTATCTTTTTGTATTCCAAATGCACTATTGGCATCATTGCAGCTGTGGTTTTCCTAAATTGGTTGGGATATGCAGCTTCTTCAGGTATTCATAAAGGAATGCTTGCTTAATTTCATATCTGGTTTTTAGAGGTTGCATGTTGGCCTGGTCATCTCGGCATGATGAGCACTAAACATGAGACATTCCAAGCAGGAATTCTTAAATGGCAACATAAGGTGTCCTCCAAAGACCCATGTGTGCATCCAGTGTATTCAAAGCAAAACTTCCTGGATTATGGTAGATTTGGATTGCTTTAGACTTGGATTATTCACTAATGTAACAGAGTAGTGCCCTTAAACCATTTAAAGTTCCTTTGGTTCATAACATGCATCTGTGGGGCCATTCACCCTTGTGTAACCAGCCCATGTCCTTATCAGAGTGACAAAGTTTGTTCCTACACAGGGCTTACATGCTGGGAGCCAGGACTAAGTGCACAGCTATTTTATTTACACATCTAAGTGCCTCTTGGATGATGCTGGTCAATTCCTGGACGCTTGAGGTTCCCCGTGACATTTTAAAAAACAGCTTTTGTGCTAGAAGATCTTGCGCAAAATCCACACAGGCTCAGTTGCGACACTTCCCAGCCCCCTCTTTAACCAGTTAGAGCTCATGGGCCACTTGTCCTTTGGTTTACTATGAATGTCCCATCCTAGGATGTGCCTCCCATATATTGTGTCCAGCTGAGAGTAGTAAAAATTTTATTCATGGGTCATGCATGCCCACACTCTGGAAATAGAGCTGTGACCTTATAGAGAGCACGAGGCATTTTGCAACTTCCACATGCTTAATCCTCAAAAGAGCCTGATGTTTATCCTCAGCTGTGAGCACACCTGAGAAATCCCCCTGCCTTGTTCTTCCTGAAGATTGCCAGGTAAGGAGTGAGCTTTTCCCTGACCAAGTGTAAAACAGCACTTTTTATGTTTCATTCAGGATTCAGGCACTTCTATTCCATGTTTTTTAGCTCTGTCTTCCTTGTCTGGCATAGGCTTTTAAAAATGATGTCATGAAAAGGAGTTTGGGCTTAATGATGAATTAGTGCTATTGGAATTTGAACTGCTCTTGATTTTCAAGTTATTCTTATCAGAGAGGCCTTGTTTCTGGAAGGGGAACAGCGGCTGCCCCTTTTAATAAAGCTGACAAAGCAGGAAATGATCACCAGCCCTTCACAAAATCCTAACTGAATGTATACTTAGAGTTGCAGAGGGAGAGACCCAGACTCATAAATCAACCTATTAAACCTTCAGACATGAGTTTTTAGAACCTCCCAGGCATTTCTTTTTCCTGCTGCTGTTAAGAAGTCTTTTAAAGGCACAAGCTTTGTGATGTCATTAAGGACATGAGCAAGTGATGTTGCTCCAGGCCTGGAATCAAGGGAGTGAGTGACCTTACCCCTCTAGAAACAAATCCTGGCAACTTCAGCTCTGAGAATTTATTAGACATAAGCACAAGCTGAATGGGGATGCCAGTTTATCAGAGAGGAGAGGAGGTCATGTCTGTGTAGAAAGCGTAGAATTCCCTGGATTGTTTTAAGAAGGTTTGTGGTGCCTTATTGCAGAGTGTGAAGGTTAAGCCTAGCCTGAGTTGCTGAGGGGAAGCATCTATCCAGATCCATCTATCCAGAACCAAGCTATTGTCTTTTTGCAATCCAGTTCTGCACCACAGAGGACAGGAGGCATTTTGGTGCGTCTGCAGTGGAACCCTTCAATAAGACTTGTGTACAGTGTTTGTACGTGGGAGTGCCTCATGCTCTGCAGAGACACAACAACCCTTCAGGGGAATGTTTAGGGGCAAAGCAAAATACAAACTGTCAGCACTCAACATTTAAACTTGGGGGTAAGGCAGCTAGTATTATTCCTCATTGTTTAATCCCCTTGCAAGATTAAGGAAAGGATAATTAATATCTGCTGTTAAAAAATCAGCAGTATACTTCTTTCCTCATAGACAACATTAAAATAAAGGCCTGTAGTTATATGTGTAAAGTCTGATTAGTAGGTGTACAAATATTAGAGGGCCAGGATGCCTGGGTTTCATTTCTGCCTGTGCCACATACTCACTGTGGGATGAAAGGCAAGATGTTTACTGCTGTGTATTTCCATTTCCCTGTCTAGGCAGTACCTGTGACAGCCCTTCCTAAGGGGAGGGATATTGTGAGGCTTAATCACCATGTGCAGGGCACTTTGCAAAATACATTGCACCGCTAAAGGTATGAAATGGCAATTAAAAGAAAAATATAAGTTCTTTCTCTCTAATTTTTGGAGGAATGTCTTTGTATTTTTGGTTGCTGTAACTAAAGCCCAGATATTCCTAAGTAGCTGGTGAGAACTACTTAGAAAAGAAAATATCACCTTCCTCAGCCACAGTCTCCCAAGAATGGGCCTTTGGAAGCTAAAAAGAGGAACAGAGTCTTCATCATTCTTCCTCCCATCCCTGGCTTGGAAGACGGGGCTCTGCTCTCAGGACCAGAGTATGACCTTCATCTTCCTGCTTCACCTGTGCCTCAGTGCCTGACTGGGAATTCTCTCTCTGGGATTGGGCTGGCACCATGAGCACTGCAAATGTGGTTCATAATTCCAGTGCCCCGAAAGTATGGATAATAGAGACCCCAGGAGCCAGTAGCTCTCCCTAAGTGTGAGCATATACAGGACAGTAGCCTGCTCCCTGCCAACCCAGTAGGCCATTGGCTGAAAGTTTTGCCACTTAACTTGGGATCTCTGCTGAAAATCACTTTTACACTAATTCCAGTATTTTGCTGGAACTTGCTATCCCTGAGGCTTCTGCAGCACTTGAGTGCAGCTCTCACAGGGTTCACCAGGAGTAAAGAACACATGACAAAGAACCATAAAGCAGTTCTGCCGCAGAGAAGAACCCAGAGAAACTCAGCTTTGTACCTTCATTTATATCTTTGCTTGTTTGCAGTTGAAGATAAATCATAAGGCAAGGGGTTGGAAGCTATTTTACAGCTCCTGGTGTCGGAATGGATGTGGGTGGGTGTGGGCACATGCATTGCTTCAGAGTAAACTAAAAAGGAGCTGTGCTGGGACAAAACCAGTAAGGAACAATGCGCAGTTGGGTTTTGCTCTGCAAATGGTCCATTTGTCTTTTGGAGAATTTTGTTTATTATGTGATTTACAGACACAAGGCCAGCAAGTCACTAAAAGCAAGTTGCAGCTCAGACATGTCTGTCAATGGAAGTAGGGAAGCAAGAGCCTCTTCTCCTCCCTGTGCTCTCTAGGGAGGCAGCAGGAAGTGCTGGACTGAGCCTGAGGGGTGCTGCAGCTTGAACATACGTGGACATCAGGAGGAATTTCTTCACTGAAAGAGTTGTCAAGCATTGGAATGCCCAGGGAAGTGGCGGAGTCACCATCTCTGAAGTATTCAGGAAGCAACTGGATGTGACACTTGGTGCTATGGATTAGTTTACAAGGGGGTGATCCGTCAAAGGTTGGACTTGATGATCTTGGAAGTCTTTTCCAACCTAAATGACTCTATGATGACATTGCTGCACAGCACATCTGGCCTGTGACATGTGTGGGCCACCAGGAAACCTTTCCAAGGGCTTTTGCCTCACTGACAAGATCAAATACTAGAGGAAAAGAAAGGAAAAACAAGGAAAAAAGGGATGGACTGGGAAATGCAGGAAAGTCCCAACAGGAGAAGTGACTGATAAAATGCTCCCATGCAAGTCTCAGCAGTCTCCATGGCTAAGGGCTCTTCTCCTCCTGCAGGTTTACATGGACACCCCCTCCCTCATGGCTGCAGTGGGACTAATCAGACAGTAAGGGTTGCTCATGTGAGTAAAGCTTGCAGGCCTGAGCTGCCTGCCAAGTGCTGCCCACACTCATGTTTGTTCTTCCCAGCACTGATCTGGGAGATGAGGAGAGCACTATTTTCCAGGGCCCTGAACCTTTTAGCAGCAGACAAAATGTTAATTTGAGCTGTGTCTTACGACCTTGTGACCCACAACATGCTCTGGGGTGAAAGGTGCTTTGTTTCTTGTCCCAGTTTTGTCAGAGCCTCTGAGGGACAGGCAGTCAGATAATGGACACTGGTCCGGCAGTGTCAGCTGTACTTGGTGTTAATGACCAATCCTGAATTTCAGTTCTATCAGGTGACACAGACTGGAGCAACCCCTGTGCAATGTACTAAATCTTTTTTTGCAAATGGCTTGGTCAACTTCATGAGCTGGCTCCTATCCTGTGGTGCTTTGGATCAGGCCTAGTCTTGCAATGCTGGAATGAGGGGATTAAGACCAAACATTTTACAGGTAACTGAACAATGCCCTGCAATGGATGCAGGAATCAGCAACCTGACTTAGAATTATTGCTAGTTGTTATCTTTGTAGTTGTATCTGCCATAAAAGCAGAGCAAAAGGCCCTCAGGCAGCAGGAATCTCCAGGTGTGGCATCAGGCAGTCGCCATCAGCCTGGAGGGCATTACAGGAATCTTCAGGGCTGATTCAGCAGGTCACTGTTAATTGCTGACAGTGTAGTGCCTGTGAAGTTACAGCATGAAGTTATGTGGCCCCAAAACATTTATTTTATTAGTGACATTTGGTATGAGCTCAGTTCTGAAAACTGGCATTTGTCAAAGTGTGCTGGTTGGTGACAAACACCAGGAGCTCCAGTTCTGTGCTGGTCACAGGTGGTGTCACTGACCCTTGCAGCCTTCCTCTGCTCTACAGGCTGTCCATTAGTTCAGACATGGGAGACCCCACTCCACTCCCAGTTCTGCCCCTCACCTTCAGGGTGGCACTGGAGCAGTGTTTCACCTTTGCCTAAAGAAAAGGCCTGAGAGCTGAGTGTTATTTTTGCATAGTTAAGGTGTACATAAGAGGATCTCGCTTTAATTTCAAAGTCATTAACATATTTTCTGTCATGGAGGTTAACAGGCAGACATCTTTCATCTGACTCACCCCTCTGTGTGGGGGGGCTAATAAGAGTTTGTAACAAATGCCTTTTTTAAAGAATGAATAAGGGTTCCTAGTTACCATAAGCTGCCTAAGAATTCTGAAGGATCTTATCTTTTTAATGAAAATGCCTCTGGTTTAAGTCTTCTGCCAGCTTGGAGTTCATGCTGTCACATTTCAGGTTCCTTACCCACCTCTGCTCTTAGGGGTAGCGTTCCAAGCTGGATTCAGTAAGGATCAAATTTGCTTGTTGAGAAGATTTATATTTTTCAGTGTCACTGCCATTCCAGCTTCCCTCCAGGGAAATGAAAAGTGCAGTGTAATCGGGATTGCTTGCTGGGATTGCTTGCTGGCTGAACAGAGCAATCACAGTTCATGCTGGAGGGAGATGGTATGTCATCGTGCTTCCATAAGGCAGTAAAGTTTATAATTGTATTCCAGGAAAAGCATTCAGTGGTTACCTTTAGGAAGATTTCACTGTGATGTTGTGCAGCTATGGTGCCTCAGTCAGTTCCTGAGCTCTGCCACTGGTTCTTCTCCTTCTTCTTTACGCAGATACCCAACATCTTGCTAGTTCCTTCTTCTAGAGAAAGAGAGAGGGACAAGGTAGAGACTGGAAAGAGGATCCTTGGGAACTGTCCCCACATCTTACACCCATGCATTAAAAACCCAAAAAAGTGCCTTGACTTGACTGCTAGCCTGAGTGTTTTAAGATTGGGCCTGATCTCTAACTGTACTGATTACCTACCTTTATCACCTGACACAAGGACAAGACAGGAGGGCTGTGGGGACGTCTGTTCCCTAAAAAAGGGGCAGGATTTGTTCCCGAGGTCAAGGAACCAACTTGCTTCTTTGCCAGATTGGAAGCACAACCTTTCCAACCAGTTTGTCAGCTCAATTGTTTAGCAACCTGCGTTGTTTATGCTGTAAAACCTGTCTCCTACATTCAGTGTGGACTGCCAGAGGGCACAGGAACAACAGAGTGAGCTGCTTTAAATCCTGTGCTTAAACTCCATCAGGCCTTAGAGATGTAAAGAGGTTTCTCTCTAGCTGATAGATTTATTCTCAGTCACATTCCTGTGATGCCAGTGGAGTAAACAGCCTGAGCAAATGGGGCAGAATACAGCTCCTGGGATGTGGCTGGAATAGCCAGAGCTTCACAGCAAAGACCCAAACACATCCTGCACCACGGGGGATTAAAGTCAGGCTGTCAGTAGGGCTTTAACTCCCTGCAGATCTTTCACCTGGCATTGTCTTTAAACCCTTTTGGGCTCTAAGAGAAATGAAGGTGAATTAGAGGGAGATTTTCCTTGAAACCTGAGCTACAGTGTTTTGAAGATGTTGATGCTCACCTTGAGCTCGGACCTGCAACTTGCCTTACGTGGTGAGTCCCCAGCAGTTTCAGGGACCTGCTCCAGTCCTGGAGGTCCTTTACTCAAAAGTACTGACATAGCTAAAGGCAAGCCAAAAATGCATGATTTACACTTCAGTCTAGCTCTGGCCCATCCCAAAGTTTGGCCATTGTTCCCCTCATGGTTTCATTGCCTTTGTCTCTTACCGGGGGTGTTTGCAGGGCTGCTCAAGCAAAAGGGCTCATAGAATCATGGAATATGATTCATCAGAAGAAGTGGTTCCCAAATTACCCAGCGCCAAATATTCTGGTTTGTTCCGGCAGAGCTTTTAAGGTCATGATCAGCTTTAAGAAAATGAGTAGTTGTACTGAAATGCTCTGGATTACCCTGGTGCTGGTGTGGGGACAGCAGGCGCAGCAGCCTTGCAGGATCAAGCCCTTGGCTAGAGGGGCCAGAGACCATGTGCTGGAGGAAGGGAAAGGGGTCACTGCCAGCAGTCCTGTCACAGAGTAGTACCCTGGAATTTAGGGCAAAAGCACACTGAACTTTTTTTTGTTTAATGCCAATCTGCCTGAAGTCCTCAAACTGTGTAAGCCAAGATCAACAAAGGAGGCTAAAACCTCTAACACCGGTTTCTCTTCTTTGCTGACAGCGATGTCAGGCACAAAATCAAATTCTTTCTGGGTGTCAGGTAAGTCAAAGGCTGCAGAGTGCCCCAGAAGGGAATTCTTGGGGATTTATGTTCCATCAACAAGACGAGTGATAATTAAAGCCTGAATATTTCTGCTAAGCTGGGAAACAAAAAAGAACCGTCTTAATTCCTTAAATTCCTCATGCCAGGCTGTAAAATATATTCCATTCATGCCTGTGTCTTGCTGCTTGTTCTCTCTGTGTGTCTTTCTCTAGCATTCAGCCACCTGTTTGTAAGCAGTGTCCTGCAGGTTCTCAGGGCACTTTCTTCCCCGCACTCCCTGCCCTTGGCCATGTTGCTCTGACACTGAGGCCTCGTTGTCTACGGGAGACAGTCCATCAGAGCTCCCTGGCTTGCCCCATTCCCATAACTTCATTCTTGGAAAGTTTCTGAGTTTCCCGGGTGATAAAACATGAGCAACATTTGCTCTGACCTGAATCATTTCTGAAGGCACTGAGCCCTGTTTTGTGATGAAGGTTATTCAGGGTGGGTGGTGGGGCATGAGAATTCCCAGTGATGGCAATTCCTGACAAGTGTCAGAAAGTCGCTGCCTGCACCTTTCATGCTGCAGGATTGTTTTGATTAGTTTTTTAGTGTGTACTGAAAAATACATGTGACAGGCTGGAGGGTGAGAGATGCCAGCAGAACAAATCAGCATGTTACAAGGTTGTCTGCAGTAGCTTTCCCCCAGCTCTCACCAAAAGGGAAAAAAAAAGGGGGGGGGTAGGAAAAAAAATCCAAGCCCCAGCTCTGTATATACAGCAGCTATCAAACTGTCACAGATCACCACTGCTACAGCTGGGGTTAAAATAATATAATAGTAGAGTGTTTGCTAGTCTTGTAAAAACCTCCTGTTATTCACCGGAGACCAAACTAATGAATCAAGAGGACAGTGTTTAAAACTGTTAAAAAAACTATTAAATGACAAAAAGGCCCACACAGTAAATAGCTTTGGAATGTTGTGGGTTGACTGCATGGGATTTTTTTTCTTTGCTCTGCATTATTTATCCCCTTAAAATTAATACCGTCTGCATGATGGGTGGCTTGGGGCTTAGAGAGACTTACAGAGCAAGTTCACTACCAGTTCTCAATTACTGTGGAGTTTGATTCTGTTCTCATTTACTCTCAAGTACATGGGAAATGATTGTGTTTCCCTTGATATAGTATATGCAGGGAATAATGAAACCTTGAATGTCTGGCCTTTGTAAAGAGAGACCCGGGCCACTCCTCTCAGTCAGTTTATCCAGTTTTTGCCACGTTTCTCGTGCAGGAGGATGTGCTAGTGATGATGACATGCTGCATCTCAGCCCAGCTCACAAGACCAGCATCACTTGCGGCAGAAATTAAAAAGCTTCAGATTTGAATTTTGGAAATATTCAGTCACATGTCCAAGCTTTAATAAAAAAACCCCAGCATCATTTCCAGCCTGAGGGTTGTTGTCTGACCAAACCTGGTAACTGAGCAGTCTGCACAGGACAGTGTGGTGCCAATTTCCCAGGGCAGAAGTTGGGTGTCACTGGCTATCTTCATGAAAATAATCGTAATTTTCTGCTCAAAACAAAGCATTTACTTTTTAGCCTGAAACTTCATTTGCTCTTAGAAACATGAAAACTTTGGAACAGAATCATTTAGCAGCCAGACCCCTGTCATAGACACTGACTTGGCCTTTCTTGAACCTTCCCAGCACATTGGCAGCTCCTGCCAGCATGGCTGGAGGTCGTGCTGCAACATCTCTGTCATGGGGAAACAGGAAGGTTCATTGCTAATATTATGCCAAATTAACAGACAGGGTTTTAATTCAACATCAGTTATGTATTAATACTTGGATAAGGAATTCTGGGCCTGCTTTAAGCAAGGCCCCTGAGTGTGCACTTCAGGCTAACCTAAGTGCAAGTTCTTCCTTGTGTTGTGTCTTGGAAGTGAAGAATGCCAAGTTGCCTTCATGCCCTCTTTTCAGAAATCATTTTGCCTCCAAAGAATTGGAATTTTACTGTGCTGCTGGCAGAAGGAGGTGGAATGTTAGGTGGGAACCTTTATTCCCTTTCACAACATGAAGAAAAAATATGGTATTTCATCTGAGTAAACTACTTTGGACGTTGACTGAGTAAAAACTTGTATTCTAAGTATGTTCATTTTTCTTTAGCAATATGGAGAGCCCATGCAGCAAAGTGTCTTGTGAAGTATTAGCAAGGCTGTGGTTGGCATCCACAGAGATCTTTAATCGAGGCTGTAGCTGCTTTCAGCATTAGCAGCTTTGGAGATGTATCCAAGGAGGAGGGAAAAACCATACCAGGATAATTTGAGAGGGCAACTAGCTACCTGGCAGTCTAGTGACCATGTGTAATTAAAAACATTCCTGTCTCCAGCACAAGGCTTATAGATCTGTCCTGCCTGTCTGTAATTAGAGATGTGGAGTGGGTATATTGTTTTTAGAGCGGGATTATTTGTACTTTCCTTGTTTCTGGTCCTCCTGTTTTATGGTGACATTTTCTCTGGGACATGTAGAGGAGTGCAGCATCCAAAGTGATCCAGGAAGGAGCAGGTTGAAGATCAAAGGGGAGCACTGCCCTGTTGCATGTGTACTCTAAAGGAAACCTGGTGGATTTCAGCACATGGTTAATGAAGCTGAAGGTAGCCTGATCTCCTGTTAGTGATGCAGTGAGGAGACACAGTTCCCATGCATGGGGTTGGGGAAACAACCATAAATTTAGCAAATACACACTGTACCAGGGCAGTGAGAGGGCAGGGCAGAGCTCACTTGGAGCTCAATCCTGTGATGTGCTTGTGCCTTCATTTTGCTTAACCCTGTTTCCCATCCCAACCCTTACTCACAGGCCAAGCTTTTCATCAAAAGGGATTCTTATCTTTTTTCCTCCTTTTCCCAAACTGCGTAAATGGCTTGGACAGACTCTTTGAAGTCAGTGGGGGCTGCAAACTGCACTGTGCTTTGGAAACTCGGGCTGTGAATTTAGGCACCTGCTTTTTAAAGATCTTTATAAATTTAGCAGTGCTTCAGCTTCACTATCCATGACAGGTCAAGTAAGTCCTGCTTCCTTCAGGATCTGAAATGGGGTAAGTGGGGCAAAAATGCCCTTATTTAACTTAATGTGGGTGGGTACATGATGTGCCTAACTGAGGCATTATCTTTCAGAATATAATAAGGAATTAAATCCTTTTAATCAATGTTTTATAGTACCCTCTATGAGAAAATTAATGGTTAATTTTATAGGATGGCACCAAATATGCACAGAAAGATTATCCTGTGTGATTTCTTTAGGTGACCTTGTCTCATAAGGATTCCCTTGTCTGCCTTTCTCTGGATTTCTTTGTGATTTCTCTCATTTCTTTAGGGGCTTCCTTATTAATTTCATCCTACTGCTCCTTCTTCATCCCTTTCCCCCTGGGGCAGAGGAGAAGCAGCAGCAGAGGAGGAGGAGAGGAATGTGTGTGACACCAGCTTTTCCCAAGTCAGCCCTGCAGTATCACTCCATACCAGGAAGCACAGGACTTTCCCAGGACTGGTTCTCATTGCTGGAGGAGGAAAGACAGTATCTGAAGAGGCAGTGTCTGAGCCAGGAGAGATCAGGCTGTTTCACAACCACGTAGTTCCTGACGTAAGGGCTGGGCTGAGAGCACCCCTAGGTGTGGTTGTGAAACTGGCAGTAACGTTTGTTTCCGAGCTCTCTTCATGAGTATTGGAGATTGTGCAGGGAAATGATCGAAACCAGGAATGAGGGGAGAACCTCTGGCATTGCCTTGGTTTCTTTTTATTATCATTTCCCAAGGAGTTGTGACACTGGACTAGAAGCTTTTATAGTTCCAAGAACATTTCAGGCTCTGGAAGAAGTGTCAGATGAGGCTGGGCTAAACCATCACTCCTTTGTGAAAGCCTTTGAGGCAGCGCTGGTCTGTTTTAGCTTGGTCAGCTCAGGATCACTAAACATGGGGTCCTGCCTTAGCTTCAGAGCAATGGCAGTGCTCTTCTGGGGGGTAACAACAAGCCACCCTGTCCCTCTTGCATCCCTTCTGCTGCTTCTGCCCTGGTTTAGTCACCTGGCTCTGCTGTGCTCTTGTATCATCAGCTGGGTGCCTGGAGCAAGGGCAATTACTCCAAAGCTATGGCTGGCTGGCTGCTGGCGAGTGGAGCTCTGTTATTACTCCTGCCTGCCTGTTAAAAGGGTGAGCAGGGCTGGCTCCTTCTCCCTTCCTGCCCTTGGCCTGGCTCCCCATTGCCTGCCTCACCTTCCCCAGCACAACCTACAGCATTGTTGGTGAAGGCTGGGAGAGGGCTCCCAGCAGCGCTCCCCATGCAGGCCAACCTGCACGCTCTGAAGAAGATCCTGGCCCTCTGGAGTGCATCCCAACGGTGTGTACCCGGCTCTGTGGGATTGGGGACATCCTGGCATTTCACACCCCGGTTGGGCACCTGGGCCTTTTGCTTCCTCCTCTGTCAGGAAAACTTCAGCTGCCTTTGGTGACAGTCCAAAGCAATTTGCTGCTGCTTGTTTTGTCTGGCTTGTTTTGTGAGGGATGGGACGCTCGGATACACAGTGAGCTGGGATGCTGCACTTCACTGTCACCTCTTGTTCTGTTTGGTGTTGTTTGCTTGTTCTTTTAGGCATGAACCTGTATGTGAGCACAGTTGGACCTGTTGTGCTGATACAGCCAGCTGTGCACAGGAGATGGCATTTATCTGTGAGGAAGTGCCAGCCTGCTTCTATCTGCATGCTGCTGTCAGTGGCCTGCTCTGCTGGCTCCTTTGTGTCATGCTCTGTAGAGGCTCTGCATTGTGAGAATCTATGTTTCTGGTGTTTAGATGATGACAGGTTGATCAGAACGACATCTTATCACTGGGAGCTTAATCACAGGTGGCACTGTGTCACTCAGACAAGTCCTGCCTTTGCTTGGTGATTGATCACCAGCCCTATGAAGTGCATGATACTTTCTCCTTTTCTGCTGGTAGGTTTATCCAGGGGCTGAGTATGAGATTCAGGAGTTAGTTGAAGTACTAGAGATTGCACAGAGACCTGTTTTTCAGACCCAACATTTGAGTTTTCAATCCTGATCTGATCCTAGAAAAGTCTGCTTTGCCTTTGCATGGGTGCAGAAACAACTGTGGTGGCACTGAGGATTTCCACCCAACAGGAGTTAGGGCCTAATGATACCAGATGTGGAGCAGCCTTGTTTTATAGCAACAGACTGGGTTATAATTTAATGTTGACCTTTAAAAATTGCAGGATATCTTTTTTGCCAGGGCACTGTGCGTGCTAGTGGCATCATACTTAGTGCAAATTGCTCCGGAGTATTTGGCAGGGTGGCCTCTCTCCTTTAGAGCAGATTGAGAACATGGGCTTGTTTTCAGCCATTTAATGATGCCTCTTTCAGAGCTCTGTTGTCACATAGTCTTGAATTACTGTGCAATTCCAGAAAACATCACTGTTCAAGTGATTACTTTTCTTGTGGTCCAAACGTTTGGGAATTAAGATACACCTCGCTTGGCTTTTCAGAAGTTCTTACTATTCATGACAATCCCAAGTAAATTATCATGAGCTGCATGTTACACATACTTATATCGAGGCATTTTTATTTAGATGTCTTTCAGATTTTAGGTTTTTACATGTTTTACCCAATCCTAGGTTATGTCATTCTCTACCACTTAGAGAGTCAAGTGTTCCTCATCTGTTATTTACTTGATAAGAGTTAAGTGCGAATTCCACAACTTGGCCTCTTCCAATGTAAATAAACCACCACTTGTTTTAGTGATGGAAGCTAACAGGAGTTAATTGATGTCAGCACAGGGTGAGCAACATTATGGTATCACAGCATCAGAGTTACGATGCAGAGTGGCTCCCTGGGCTGCCATGGCAGAGGGCTTTTCCCTCTGCCAGAGCTGTCGGACTAGGAGGCTGGACAGCAGATGCGAAATGGCAGGTTCTGAAAGTGCCGTTGCAAAACTTCTGGAAAAAATGGAGGGAACTGCTGCTTTTAAGCAGGGGGGAATGCTTTTGAGACTAGTTGGCTTGGAGGCAGTGACTTGCTTCCTTCAGGGGAAGCAAAACTTTATCCAACTGTAAGAGGGAATTCAGGCACTTAAACATTTAGTCTGCAGGTTTTGAAAGTTAGAAAAATAAAGGTTAATTTAAGTGTGCCTTTGCATGTATGGTAGGTGCAGCTCTCATTCCAGGAAGGAGTTGGTGAGATGTCTGTTGGAGGACTAATGACAGAGCAGAGCAGACGGAGTTGTGGCTGTGTGAAGCAGCCCCATGTACTCGGAGCAGGCATAAGCAGTAACTCCCAGTGCCTGACACAGGCTTTGCCACAGGCTTCTTCCTGTGCCGTACAATTAGGCAGCTCACAAGGTTCTAGTTCTTGGGAGAGACTTCAATGAGCTCAACCTGTTCTGAGACAGAGCATGAAGACCTTCCTAAGGGATCTCATAGGGTAACAAATTAATTTATTTAATCAGCATCTTGAAAGTGTCTCAGACCGAGTTCCTCGCTTGGCGGGAGCAGTGTGATCCAGTGGTTCTGTGCACCTCCCATTGCTAAATGATGGGCATTTGAGGTTCCTTTTTTTTGGTTTTATTTGTTTGCATGCTGGGTACTTGTGAAACAGCATGTGCAAGACATGGAATTACTCTTCTTACCAACACTTTGAGGGATCCCGAGTGTATTTGAGATCCAAATATATTAAATCTGGGCAAGCCACATGCACTTTTCTTTCCCTATTGATTAAATAGTATCCATCCTTTCAGGAAACAAATTCCACTTGCCTTGAGCTCTTGTTTCAGAGACAGAGTCCATGCATATGAGGGGCAGTTCCCACATTTTGACAGAACTAGACCAGGATCAGAAGCTTCACACTCCTGATACCTTGTGAAGCACTTTTGTTTGTTTTCCCTCACATCATTCAAGACGTTTCTCTCTATTTTTGAGCCATATTTTATGTGCTCTGGTGGCTGCCTTTCTCTTCTGGTTTCCCTGAGCTCTGCCAGGAATTCAGTGTAAACTACCCCTCATTGCAGCAGCGAGACTCAAGGGACAACACTTCTCATGAGACAGCGGGCTGCCCTCTCTCACCCTGCACACAGGAATGCAAGCAAAAACTCCATTTGTTTCTTAAACCTTTATCAACCCATTAAAGTTGGAGTGAGCACTGACCTAGAAATGCGGCAGCTGCAGCTCTGGCCGTGTCTGAAAGAGCCTCCTGGTGACCTACTTAGTCTCAGCCCAGAGCATCCTGCTGCACAAGGGTGGGTCCTTCCTAGGAAACTCATCAACAAATGCTTCTTGCCGCTGAGGTTCGGGAGAGGCTGCAAGTGGAGTGGTTAAATGGCTGGAACCATGAGGTTCCTTTTTTAGGAACCTTCCTGAAGCCTTCCTTTTTCACACCCAGCTGTTAGCCTGACCTTACCTCTGTAGTTATGGTGGGATACCTTGGACGTGCACTTAGGAAGCCCCTGAAGAAATTTTCCAATGTAACCGACACGCCAGGTTATGAACTCTCTCCTATAAATTTATTTTGGTTTAATTATCTTTTTTTGCTTTCCCGTTTTGGTTTATGTAGAGCAACAGTGACATCCATTGGCTTATTAAGCTAATCCAAGGTACTGTACACACGCCATATATTTTCTCAAGGTGGGGGCTGGACCAAAGTGTGTGTGAGACATTATAAAATGCTGAATTCTCTGAATAATTTTCAGCACTGCGGAACTAACCCAGGTAGGAAAAACTTGGAGCAAATTTGCTTCAGCTTATTCACTCGTGATAATATATAAAATTTCAAGTCCTACAATAAAAATCTGTTTCATTTCAAAACTCCATTCTTTCTTGAACACAAGAGGGCTTAGAAAAAGAAGAAAATTAGGAGAGATTGTGGGGGAGAAACTGACAGCCAGAGAGTTGTAAATAAAACAGTGAATGAAAATCTGAAAGTCTGAAATAGGTAGAGGATTCAGTGACCAAATAAAAAAAAAGAAACAAAACAAAATAAATTAGTCATGTGAGAGGCTGATCTGAAGGATTCTCATTTCATTCCAAAAAACCTGAAAACAGTTCAATTTATTTTTAACCATGTGAGTGAATCAGTAGACATTTCCTGCAGGTATGTCATTGAACAGAACCAGTGTCTGCAGTAAATTTTTCACCAGCTATAGTTACAATCCTGCTCCAAGGTCCAGCACCCTGTCCTGACAGGGAGTCCCTGTGAGAAAGAGGATTGAACTCTGAGCCCGTGGGCCCATTTTTGTTGCCCCATAGCACAGCACAGCTATTGGGGGTTGTTTCTGCAGCCAGGTGCAGCCTCTTGTGACTGGGACACCTGGAACTGGCAAGGGCAGCACAGGGATTTTCCTTTCCAGCACCATCAGAGACAGAGGAAAAAAGGAAGTTAGGCTGATTGATGCTGTCTGACTTGGAGTCTGGTTTTCTGTTCCATTCAGCAGCTTTGGAGCAGGCATCATGTCCACAGCACATAAGGAGGGATTTTCCCTTTATTTAGATTTTCATTTCCAGTGGGAGAGCCCAGGGAACATTTCCAGCTAATGCTCAGTGTACTGGAGAATTTCAGATGTGTGCACAGAGAGCAGGGGGTGAGTTCACAAAGCAGCTTGCCTCCCATCTCTCCAAACTCCAACAAGCTGGAAGTGCTTTTGTCCAGTTTATGTGATTTTAGCCCTTAGAGTCTCTCTCCTTCATGTCCCTTTGTTTCCCTTTGGATGGCTCACAGCTTGCAAATGTTTCTTCTGGATATTTCAGACACTGATGTGTTAACTCAGCTCAGTCTAGCCAGTGTGTTCCCTTTGTAGACCCTCTCTTCTCCCTGCCTGCCTTTGGGGACTGCTCTGTGGAGATCTGTGGATGCATTCCTTGCTTTCCCACCTCCCTCTGAAGTGCTGCCATGCATCTCCATGGCTGCATGTCTGCAGCTAGTGCCAAGGCACTGTTGCTGTGCTTTCATGGACTGAGAGAAGAGCACATAATTATTTTTTTAATCTCTCTTAGTCATTCTCTGGCTGATTGCTCCTTCTATTACAGATCAGCTTTGCAGATCAGCTCCACACAGCATTAGGGTTTGCAGGGGCTGATCTTCCCAAGCTGTTACCGAATGCTGGAATTTCCCTGGGTGTTGACTTTTTGGTGCCTGTTGAGCTCATTTTCTCATTGCTGCAGTGTGTGGTTTCACAGGGAGTGGCTGGCTGTCGGCTCAAGTTCCTTTGGCTATGCTGTGTATACATTTTCCATGATCAGAGAGGAAGGCCGGCGGATAAAATCCTGCTGTTTGCGGATAACAACGGATAACATTGCTGTGCTAACAGACATTTGCATGAGAGATATGAAAACAGCCCCATTCCTACCGTCCTGTGATGGTGCTGAGTCTTACAACTGCTTTGAAATTTGAGGTGAGCTGTTGCTCGATTGCATAAGGCACCAGCTGTGCCATGGCTTTCCACAGGCTGCAGGTGCACTGGACTTACTTATCCCTGATCAGCTTGCCAGCAGCAGGAGGATAATCACAGCATTCCTGCAAAGCTCCCAGCATCATGGGTGAAGCTGTAAACTGCTTATGGGTGTCTTGTCTGCAGATTCTCAAAGATGGAGGGGAAAATACTGTATTTGCACTCCAGAGCAGGCTTAGCCCCGTTCTTACCCATAAAGTAGGGATAACTTAGCAAAACAGCACAAACATCCAAATTCCTTCTGGTAAGAAATAAGCCAAAAAGGTGGGCTTCTTTCCTGTGAAAATACTGACATTTCATTGAAAGCCAGAATCCCCCCAAGTGCAGCTGCATGCCCAGAGACTGCACCAACCAGTTTTGTACCTGCGAGGCCGGCGTTCAGTCTGTCTTTCCGGCAAAGACAAACAGGGTTATCTCCTCGAGTGTGCTTGGAGCTGCCATGAAAGGAAGGCTTTCTTCCCCATTTCCGAGAGGAACTAGGGTTGATGCTCTCCTATCACATAGGGACCTTGTTCTGCCTGTTTATCCCCAATTAATGACATCCGGTGCTGATTACTGGTGTCAGAGTAGCTTCCAGCACTGTCTACTCTGGTACTTTATTTTCCTTGTGCTGCTACACCAGATTATCAAAATGCAGTAGATTTGAGGCAAGCTTTATTTTAGAAAATTCAGCCTGACCTGGGATCCTACTGGGAGCTACTTTAAGACTTGCACAGGTGTCTGAGGTGGCACGGTGTGGCCCACTTCTCTGACCTGCCTGGGTTATGGTGGGGCCAAGTGCCTGCCTTGGGCTTTTGTGGCTCTGCTGTGGCAAAGGAGAACAGCTCCCAGTGTTTCTTTGCTCTCACACGCTGGAGCTGTTTGCACATTTTGAGCAAATAATGCTTTATTACTGTTTACATGAAAGGAGGAAGGCAAAATAAATTTAAAAAAAGAGAGTGAGAACATCTTGTGAACCTCCTGTTCGCAGATCTCTCTGATAAGGACAGTTCCAAGTGCGTGAGAAGTTTCCTACTCCAAGATTTATTTACTTCTGAAAGAAAAGCCACCTTCATCTCATTATTTTATTTTCAATACAGGTTTTAATTTGGTGAGAAAATATCTTCCCCTTAAAGAACCTATTCTGCCTCATTAACTCCTATAAAAAGCACCCCCCCAAGCTTGAAATGTTAAAAGAAGCATAAATTAAGGCTAAGTTTGTTGTTTGCCGCTTTAATCAACAAACAACCTTAAAAAGGACTCACAAAAGGTTCTGTAAACTAAATTTATTAGTGAGCAGGGAAACAGGCCCTCAGCTGCAGCCTCCTTCTCTTCCCAACCCCCTGGATTTGGAGGGGGGTGGGTTTTTGGAGTGACTGGTTTTGTTTACAGTGTCTTATTCTTTTGGCCAGGCTGTTGTGGTCCCATGGATCTCTGTCAGACTTTTGTGATGCAACTGAACTGAAGTGACTTGGGACAGAGTCTGTTAATTAGGTCTCCAAAGCCTTCTCCTTTTTTCCTTCACTGTACAAATGTCCTTTTTTCCTCTTATTTTCCCTAAATCTTTTTGTCAGTAGTTCAGAAGGAAAGAGGGGCTTTTTCACTGCAAGAGAGAACTGCCATTCTTTCTGCCTTCCTTTCACCTCTCTGGGATGCTGGAGGAAGAGTAGATGCACATCTATTTTCTGCACTTTTCCTCTCCTTGAAATGTCTAAGTTGCATTCCACTTTTCATCTTTATGCTATCTCATCATCATTTATTTCTGTCTTAGGGATATCTGTACTCACAGAGTGGTGCTCGCAGTGACTGCAGTACCGAGAACCAAGGGGAAACTTAGCGACATAGTCTAGAATTTTTCAGTGCAGAGGACAGGATAGTTGAATAAAAACATTAGGAATTAACTTTCCTGAGTTGGCACATGTGAGTGTGTAATTTCTTCGCAAATTTCCCTTGACATAACAGTGAACTTCTTTCAAAACCTCTTGCATTCAGACTCAGTTCAATCTTAAACTGATTTTTCATTAGGTTTATTTGTGTGAAATCTTCATGAGAAAATTTAATAATGAGTTTTATTCATTGCTGCAGGGTTTGGACTTCCTTGCTTCTTAATTTTTTTTCACAGCTATCTGAAGTTCAGTCTAAGATATGCAGTGTAAGAGAGATCCAAGAAAAATCTCTTTTGTTCACTGGAAAAAGTGGCCTTGACCCATTTGAGAGCGGTTTCTGATATTTATCTGAACACCTCCTCACCTTCCAGGAGTTAATTTGACTTGGAGATGAGCCAAGATGGGGAGTTTCTCTAATCTTCCCCCAGCTTTATGGGCTTGGATTCAAACAGTCCTGACTCTGAACAACTCATGGTTCAGGCTTTTAAAACCAAAAGGCGACTGGGCACGTTTTGGAAAAATGGAGCCTCCCTGGGAGTTCTGTTCCCCTCTGATTGATGGCCCTGGCTCCAACCCCTCCGTGCTCTCACTCTTCATGGTCTGTGGGTAGATCACTCCTCAAAGGAAATTATCCTTCTTCAATGCAGCCCATGGCTTGTTTCAAAACCCCATTTCCTCTGTCCATCCCACGCCTTCCCTTCCTGCCCCAGCAGACGTGACACGGATCTCGCATTTCACAGCAGCTGCCTGAGCAGATGCCTCACGGACCCCAGTGTCCTGCAGCCTGGCATCTGCAGTGCCCAGCAAGTCAGGGCATGAGGTGCAACCACAGGATGGTTTCCTTTGGGAGTGTTGGACATTGTCCTTTTACCCTTCAAATAAGATCTTTTTTCCATCTCTGTGAATGAGCCGTATCCCAGCTCTGTGTCCAGCAGCTCATGTTGCCAGAAACAAGAGGCTGGGAAGACAGGGTAGCGTGGGATGAGGGGGAGCACAGGGATCCAGGGCTCTGTGCTGTTCCAGTGCCATGCCACCCTTCCAGTGCCATCACCATGAGCATGTGGTGCTCCCCCACCCCGTAGCTTTATTTAAACAGGAAGAGGGAAGCTTTCTGGGTTATCCAGTGCTGTTCATGGAGCATGGCAGTACGTGGCATCCAGGCGCTGGGGAGCCAGGCAGGCGGAGTACAGGAGCACTGTCTTCTACTGGCTGTGGCACTGCTGCAGGGTCCAGGTGCATCAGGTGAATTCAGCCTCCCAAAAATGTGCTCAGCATCCCCCTTCTTTATGACACCTGGGCTTTCTCATTCTGCCACTTAGCCTACATCTTTAATTTGCTGTTGATTCTCTGCTAAGTCTCTTTTATTTATTTTCTTTTGGGTTTTGATGTTTATTTGGAGGTTTGGAGGGGGTTTTGTGGTGTCTAGATAAAAGTAAAAGAGAAAAGACTCCTGGATGAATGCCTGAGTCCTTTGGTTCCCCACAGCAGTTATTCCTGTCCTCTCTGCTGGAATACATGGGGAAGGGATGGGATGTGGATGTACATAGTCCTAGGGCGTCTTCATCTACTCACAAAGGCAAACAAAGGCAGTGCCCATCACAGTGGTGTGTACACTGGTTTTTTAGGCTCTCCGTCCCTGATCCAGCCCAGCTGGCAGGCTCTGGAGCTGATGTCAGCAGTGTATGCACTGCCTGTTCGCTGTGACGTGGGAGCTGAAATGAAATGACCTGCCTGCTTTTGAGACGGGTGGGAAAGGGCAGGCAGAAGGGCAAGGTCTTCACTGGACTTCTGGACACAAACTCGTATCTGTTCCTGCCATAGTTCACTTAGCTTCCAATGCAACTTGCTACATATGGGAGATGCAGGTTGGGAATCCAGCTGGGCACTGCAGGGTCTAGCTGTGGTTTCTTCAGTTTTTCTGTAAGTCAAAGCACAGATGTTTTCAAAGCAGTGAGAATCCCAGCAGGACAGAGGAAAACTTACAAACAGCCAGGATTGTAGTTTGTTGAGGGAGATTATATGACCTCTGCTCTTGTGCTTAAGTAGGATTAAACTGCCATCGGAAGTGAATACCAACTAAGAAACCAAAATCCTGCAAAAAATATTTAAAACAGCCCTCTGAGTCCTCCCCCTGATTCTTAGCCCTTGCAGGATATAACATTTGATACTGTCACAAGAGTCACTTGGTGGAGAAATCCTGCTTTGTTACAGACATTCTTTCATTTATTTGTATGGAAAGGCTTTTCTTTCCAGAATAAGCACTGAAGGGCATGTAGCCTAGTCCCTGCTGGAGAAAGTTCTGGAGATAGTTCAGTGGGAGCTGAGCTGTGCTGGAGCGCTGGCCCTGTGACATACAGGGCATGCTATCCAGGACCATGCCAACTGAACGGGGAACAAACACTTTTCTGTTGAAGCAGAATCAGGAGAGAATTGCACAAAGGCCAAGGTGTGACTGGGATGGGTTTAGCTGTGCAAGGCCAATGAGGTGTTCCAGCCAGGACACTGGCACAAGGTGAGGTCTGGACACTGAGCACCTCTGGGATATGGCTGCCATCAGCCAGAGCTACCTGCAGCACATCAGCTCCCCAATGTGGGCGTTTGGACCCACAGCTGATCAGTCTAGAAGAGAAGCTGTGGTTGCTGCCCCAGGGCAGCATGGATGGAAGTTGTATGGAAGGTTTCATTTTGTCAGCAGTATGTGCTTCTTATGATCCTTCACAGTGAATTCCCACTTGGATTAGCTGCCTGTCATCTGCCTAAGGGCGAGTCCCTATGCTATCATAAGTGCTATCATGCTTCAGTAAATACTCCAAGGTTATGGGGAGCCTCAGGTTTGTGCTACAGGTGGTAATGTTTTTGTTGTTGTTTTCATCACAGAAGGACAAACGCTCATGAGCTTTTATGACCACATCCCAAAACTGGACTTTGTTTCATTGCCTGGTAACGTCTGTGAACCTGTTTGACACTCGGTTTCTTGCCAAATTGCTGGCCAAGATGCAAAGTACACTTAAAGTGTTTAAAATATCAATAAAGCCACCTGGAATCGTTTCCCGAAGCAAATTATCGTGGGTCTGTCTGTCTCCTAATTGAATGATCCTGAACAGGTGACATACACTGCACATGCTGGTGTGGGAAGATACAGCGTTCCACGTAGCTTTCTAGTTGGAGAGAGGAGAAATCATGCCATCAGGAAAGGTGATGGCAAAAGCCATGTCTCTAATGAGTGACATCAGCATGCAGGAGCTCTGCTGGCAGCGGGGTCACAACTGGCCGATGGCTGAAGCCATTGGCTCTTGACTTGGGTGATGGGTGTGTTCCGTTTGGATCAGAATGGAACCCTTGCCTGGAAAGGGGGTGGGAAGGCCAGCATCATCTGAGTCATCCATCCTCCCTGCTATTACCAGGCTGTTTAATGCTGCTTCCAAAACCTGCCCTTTTGTGTCATAAAACAGTGATCTAGAGCTGTTGAAATTATTAACCCATCCTGGAGACACATCCCCTTAGGCACGCACACGGAGGAGTGTGTTGTTGTCCCTGGTGGAAATCTGGCTGTGGGAGCTCAAAGCCATCACAAGACAGGTGTGTGAGAGCACCCCAGGTTTTATACAGACAAATTATTCCTCCCTAGGAAGCACAAATGAAAAAAATATGGGAAATGGCACTTAAGCTGCTGAGAGAGGTACCACTTCATGATGGGCTTCATAATGAGGACTCAGACCTAGCGTTCACTCCCTTTATAACCTCACCTCAGGTGTTTTTTCTGTGTCTCCCATGCTGGTTTATCACTATGACTTCTGCAGTTGATGAAGTATTAAACTTTTTTCAGGCTGCTGATTATGAGTCTATAGATAGGGAAAGAGATGTCAGCGTGAAAAGTAGCACTGGCTGAGCATAATTTCACCTGACATAGATGCACCCATTCAATATTTTAGTCCAAATGAGACAAACAGGAAGTATTTTAAACTAAGGCAGAATAAGTTATTTATAAACAGAAATAAAATTATCTATGTAACATGTTATGATAGCTTAACGGTGGACGAATAAATGGCTTCAGGGAGGCCAGTGCCTCTTGTGAAGAGCATGTTGAGAGTGGGATTCTTTCCTGCTCAGATTAAGAGCCCATCCCTTTTCCTCCCTCTATAAAATATCAGTCTCTTTCTGTATAAAATAGGGATATTTTTGGATGGCCTTTGGACATTCCTGGATAAAAGATCCATTATGGGCCAGATACTCAGGTTGTGAAGAGCAGCTTTTCCAGCATCTCCTTCAGTCACCTCTTTGAGTTCAAAAAGTATTTTCTTTCCTTCACATTCCCTGACTTGCCATCTTTCTTCTGCACGGCTCTCTGGTGCTCCCAGCAGCCTGCAGAGGAGTTTGAGTTCAGGGCTTGTTGTTAAAGGAGCAGGTGCTGTATTCACATCCATGTGCAAACCCAAAAACACAGAGCCACCTCTAGAGAGGAAGCAGCTACCACATAAAAAACCAGGAGTCTTAAAGGAGGATACCGATCAGAAAGGGAGAGGCAGATGTTTGGCATCAAAAGGGCAGGAAGGGTGGATGGCAAGTGACAGGGTGGGAAAGCAGAAACCGATTTCATTTCACCTGCAAAATCTGTCATCAGTGGTAACAGTAGAGTGAAATCCCGCAGTCTTCATCCAGGAGGACTTCCACACCACCAAGTCTGGCCACTTGAATTCCTAGACACAAACCAACTCAGCTCTGTAATAGAACCGTGCTTGTTTCATGCCAGCCAAAAGCAGGGCATTAGAAGTACGATTTCTTACTTTAAACTTGGACTCCTTCCCCTGTGTGTAAAACGAATCATTGTGCGGCTTGAAAGGTTTTTAGTTATTCACAGCAACATGAGGAATGGAAAGTGTTTATTTGTCTTCGTGAGACACAACAGTTCAGCACGTAGCAGCCCAACGGCCTCTGATTTATGGGAAGGTGCGACTGGACTTTTACAGGGACAGGGGAAGAACGGCAGGGCTTTGCAGGCAGCCCCGTTCTCTGAGGTCTGCGCCCGGCCGGGAGCTCAGGCTGAGTTCGCGCTGGTGGTGCGGGGGTGAAGGGCTCGGTACTGTGGCGGGATGGAGGAGCTTGCAGGGGGCTCCAGGCTGCAGCCGCGGTGCCGGGGGGGCTCCCCCGATGCGGGGCGGTGCTGGGGGCGGGCTGCCCGCCGCGGCACCTGTCGGGGGCGGCCGGAGGCGCCGCCGGGCTCCG